>JAOEHY010022948.1:3885-17188 GCA_025447955.1 Psilopsiagon aurifrons
CTGTTCTCAGGCCACAAGTCAAAACCACAGTGCTGCACCAACTACCAAGAAGGAGAAAAATGACTGCTACTGCTGAACCCACGACACTAAAGCAGCAAAACCAGAAAAGTGGTTTTTTCTCTCAATGCAATTTTTTTGGTCAGATAATAGTCTTAGTTTCAGATCAGAAACTTTAAAGAAATGTATTTCTCCAAAGGCAATATCACTACTCTAATAAGGTCCTGTATAGCTATAAGAGTGCTCATTAGTACTTGTTAATTTCATTACATCTGTATTACTGCAGAGTTTTGACCTGGTGATCTGTGTGAGCATAAAGAGTTAACAGGAAAAAAATGTAGATTTATACACAGTGTGAAACTGGTGATCCAGATGTAAGAAGACAATGTTACCCTTTGTTACAGAAACTGCCATCTCATTACTTTATTCCCATGTATTTCTGGTGACATATCAGTAATTGGATGCATAAGCTGTCAGACACCAGTGTTCTCAAGCTCCTTTTCAACTTGGTGTTTCATAGAATGTCAAGCTTTTTCTCCCCATTTTAATAAAATATGGTGTTATATACAACACTGTTCCATTGAATTCAGTGTCATGCTAATATTACTCACTAAATCTGTATTGAAAGTGAGTAAAGCCACCTTCTTATTTTGAAGGAATAATGATCTCAGCTTTTATTCTCCTTAGTGCCAAATAATATTCAGATGTTCATAATTTGCAAATGTTAGAAAAATAGACTTGGAAATAACGAAATTGCAGACCACCCCTAAAAATACTAAAAGCCGATCACATTTTCCTATTAAATAAGATATCGAGTAAAGCAAACAAGGTCTAAAAAACTGTTTGAGTTCTCACTCTGTGCCACTATATAGGAGAAAAACACCGCTATCTCTACAAATTAGATAAGAATTAAGGCTCTTTGAAAGAAAAGCTGATTGTGTTTTCAAACCATGGAGCTCCTTCACATTGTATTGCTCTCAGGAGGCGGGTATTTACAGCCAATGGAAAGTGACCTCAACTTTTTGCTTCTTCATTTATCTTGAAGTTTGTTTTGCAGCATGAATAATCAAAAGTGAAAAGCGAGAGTCTCAAGAGGAGATTCTCATTTCAGTGTAATACACTACCAGAGCTTTTCTGGCAGCTTAAAAATTGTCAGTTTGGTAAACACTGGAAAACTGGTGAATTTAGAGCATTATCTGCAAGCTCTGATTCACCAGCGACTCCAAGGATTCCTGGGAGATGTCTAGTCCTGCACTGTTGCAGGGTAGTGGATGGAAGTAGTAATTCACCACAGGTCACACAATGTCATTAAATTATTGTGTTTGGACCAATCCTGGTGTTTGTCTAACTCATAACCTCCAAAAAAGTAGCAACATTCTACACCACCTTGTTTAATCTATTCAGAAATTCACCACAATTTTCCTTAACCTCTATAGATAAGGCACATTGGTGGAAAAATTGGAGAAGCTTGACATAAACCAATAAAAAACTTTTTTCTTGATCTGACTTAATCTACTCGGGACATTTCAGCTTTAAAGACAAATGGTGATTCTGCTCATGGAAAACCTATACATTGGACAGAATATTCTTTCTGAAATAAGACATGAGGGATAGAGACTGTCATCCCATATCATTTTTTGTATGTCAGAAATAGGCAGGAAAAGGTGAAGTGAAAGCTAAGGAAGTTTTCAGGCTCCTCAGTAGAATAGAATCATAGAATAGGTAGGGTTGGAAAGGACCTTAAGATCATCTAGTTCCAACCCCCCTGCCATGAGCAGGGACATCTCCCGCTAAACCGTATTACCCAAGGCTCTGTCCAACCTGGCCTTGAACACCATCAGTGATGGAGCATTCACAACTTCCCTGGGCAACCCATTCCAGTGCCTCACCACCCTTACATTGAAGAATTTCTGCTCATATTCAATCTAAACTTCCCCTGTTTAAGTTTAAATCTGTTACTCCTTGTCCTATCACTATAGTCCCTAATGAAGAGTCCCTCCTCAGCATCCCTATAGGCCCCCTTCAGATATTGGAAGGCTGCTAGTCTTTAAATCCTCCTCAGTGTGGAACTTTGGACTCTATCTGTCTGAAGAACACTTGAAAATATCTTGTATTCCAACATGAGTTTTAAATGAGTAGTTTCTTTTACATTTGTTTTAAAAGTATGAATGAAATATCTGTGCTCTTAAAATTTACTTTATCAGCTTTGAGCTTTGATGGAGAATGTCATGTAAAGGAACTTCACCTGGCTGACAGGGTGGAGGAGAATATCAATTACACAGGTCTTGAAAATGATGTCTGAGGAAAAAGGAGGATTAAACCATTGCTCCAGCAGTTGCAGTACTGTCTGAGCCCTCCAAACCAATGGTGAACTGAGTATGGACATCAATGGTTTGGAGGTCATGAGTATGAACTGGTTTTACAGTTCATTAACTTATACACAAAGTAATGCAGGAGTGGCAGGTACTTGCAGCTTTCTCAACCCTCACCAAAACAGAATGTCTTCAGAGCAAGAATATTTGCATGTCCCCATAGCTATGTATGTGACAGCCCTCTTGTTCTGCCAGCAGCCCACTGGGTACCTATCCACATGGCCATTTCACTACAAATACAGTATTATAAACCAAGGTAATAACTGTTTTTATTATTTTTTTCCAGGCATTATCAACTCCAGTAGGACTAAAAATAGGCATGGAGGTGAAATGATCTAGGGGAATAGAGATGTCATTTGCCATTATTGTGATGGAAGAGTTACTTATTTATTGCTGAGTCTTTGTCTACAGCTAAGCAAATTGTATACAAAACCCCCATAATGTTGAGGCCAATAATTCATTCCAATACACAACTTCAGGTACAAAAAACCACCAAGGTCTCAACTGCAGGGTTATCCTTATATGTCAGAGCTGAAAGTAATGACTATACAAGAGCTTGTAATTGTGGTGAATCCAAACAATTTATTTTACACCATCAATGCTCTTTTACACAACTGCTAATTTTTCTCCTTTTTGTCACAAATAGTCTTCCAGCTCTTCAACAAGCATATACTTCTTTCTGGTAATGCCCTCCTCCTGCCAACCTCAGCAATCCAGGTTGACAGCTCTATTTTTATATCAGGGTGCAATTTTAAACATAACACTGTTTTTTCTCTATATATTATTTACTAACTGCACATCACTGACGGAAAAAAAATGGAAAGCATTCTGTTCTGTGGTAGAAAATGTGCGGCTTTCAGTCCTGATTCAATAAATTGCCTTTCACTGACTTCCATGTGAGCAGATTTCTGAAGAATTTTTCCTTTATTAAATCTAGTATAGAACGTTCATTAACTCATGCATGAACCTCCCATTCAAATGCTGAAATAGTGGTATTGTTGAATGGAGCCTGTGGGTTTGGCCAACACTACTTTTATGGGTTTGCTTAACCTTAATAATCGAGGTCACATATAAAACCATATAAGTATCTTGGATTGCAAGCTGCCTTAGCTTTCCTATATGTCATCCTTTCTGCAACAATATAATAATACACAATAAAAAGAAGTTTTCGCTCCTCTTCTTGTTAAGGCAGAAAGCTAGATGATTTGGAGAGTTTCTCCTACACCCCTTCAGAGGATCTGACAGAACAGAGGCAGTGGAAAGAAATGCTACTCTCTTACCCTTTCCCTCATCAGACCTTCCATCTCCAGTTTAATTTTTGATACAGGGATATCTTTTAAGGAGAACTATTAAATCTTCCATGTTTGCTTCCAATAGTGACTAATGCAGAGGTGAGCTATGGGGTGGGAAGCATAGCCTGTAGATAATTTTTGCAAGCTGATAAATGCTGGAACACATGGGAGAGAGGTCATTGCCCTCCCTCCCCCTGCCTCTGCCTAGAGGCCTGTCCTGCGTTCCCCCTTTTATTCGTCTATGCCATAAGATATTGAAAAGGAAGATAAAGAGAACTGTTTGTCCTCTTTCAGGCAACTTTGTTAGGGGAAACTTCGCTTTGTACGGTACAAAGTAGTGGGAGGCAACACTTCACACAAGTGACCTGGAACATTAGTGCAGGAGCTGTGATACTTCTAGCGTGATTGCCTGTGGAAAATTGGTCAGTGACCTAAAGAAAAGTTTTGTAAAGGATGATATCGAAACTGTGCACCTGGGTCACTGTTGATTGACTAAAGGACAGGATGTGGAAGAAAATGAAATGCCATACTAGACCACACAAATCTGTACAGTGCTGCAGCTTCCACGACCCAATTGTCTCCTAACTAACAGTGGTCAGTTGCCTGGTGCCTGCCAGCCAACCTTTTCTGCAGCTGTTGGTTAGCATACCAGCTCATTCACTGTGCTCTCTCTGGCTTTCCTTCACGACCTAGACTGACCCTGTCCCAGGGGATCATTATCACCACTAAAAGAAAGAAAACAGGTAAATCAAGCCATCTCAAATGAATGTCAGTGGTTTGCAGTTGCCTTGATTACTCAAGTTGTTGCAGGAGACAAGGGTCCTGCTCAGTGGGTCCTTGGCATGCACATACGATATTCTTGACACATAAAAGTTTGAGAATTAATACCTTCAGTTATTTCAGATTCTGGGGAAAGAACATTTTTTTAAAAAAGATTTCTCTTGCTAAAAACATGGACACTCTGACAAGGAGCCAAATTCAGTATTGTAATGTGCATTATATAGCTCCCATCAGCATCACTACAGTGTTTGAAAAGGAAGACTCGCTGGAAAAGCAGTATGAAAATATTTATCATTCTGAAGCCTTTTCTTGCTATGGAAGCTCTCTTGAAAAGATGTTCAGACATGTACCTGAGAACAGTTTGCTCTGCTGAGTTTTAATGTTTTGGGGCTACCCTAGATTTAGCAAGCTAATATCTTTCAGAGCAAAGAAAAATGTGCTTTTATAAAGGAATGTAAGACAGCTGAAAATACATCCATGCCAAGAAATTTAACAGTCGCAGGTTTGTTGGCTAGTTTGTTTCTTAGGTGAAATTTAAAATAAAATTAAATTGTTTGCTATGGTGTTTATAATTCTAATTATTCTGGACCATTATGCTTTCTCTTCACTCCTTTCAAGATCTCCAGTGTTTTTCTCTGCCTTTTGGCATTTTATTTTAACACTGCTCTTCTGAAATAAACATCTCCAGTCTTTCACTTCATCAATCTCAATTATGCCTAAGTATTACAGGGGTAGCTTGTTCGCCTAGGGGATTATGAATTATTTGGGAATAAGACCACATTTTATGTAAGCTGAAAGCAAATAAGATGCCAAATAATTAGCAATTTAGCATGGATTCTTATTTTATTCTTTAATACCCCCATGTTCCTGGCCTACTTCCTCCAAGCTGGAAGTTGCTAAAACCAGATGATATGTCTATTTCTGTGTTTAAAAGAGAAATGACTATAATACTGTGCTGAAGAATTATGCACCAGGACTTCAACATATGGTCCCTTTTAGTTAGTCAGTTAAGAATCAACTGCAGTGGATTATGGCTAGTGTTACTTCATCACCATTTATCATCAGACAAGTGAAAGGAAAAGTAACATGGAAAGAGGAAGTGTATGAGACAGAATGCTTCACTGAAGGCAACACAGAATGCTCATAAAAGTTCTTTAATACACTAGTGAGGCCAGTGTGGTCATAATTCTAACTTCCGTGAGAGAAACTTCTTAACTTTTATCCTGGCAGTATCTGAAAACATTTAGGTTAGTCTGCATCCTGATTTTATTCCAAATTCCTTAACCCATCCAAATTTTATTTCTTCATTTAAGCAGTAGGGAGGGAACCCTGTAAATGTACGCTATTGGAATTTTCTACAAGATTTTATTTTTACCATTCACACATTTTTGTGACAAAGGCTTTGATTGAATAGTTCTCTGGCCCCTGCAAAACTTACTGTTGTGTTTTAGCAGAAAGTGTGAAGTCACTCAATTCTTTTCAGTCAACAAGGAAAAAGGGGGGTATTCCTTTGGTCAAAGTTCATCCACCTAAATTTAGCCTCATAACTGAGGCACTTAACATTTGCAGCCATGGCTCTCAGTCTCTGCTACAGCTGGCATGGAGAAGGCAAAGCAGCAGAGAAGGCAGCACAATTCACCTGACTGCCCAGTTGTTTCTATTTATCAACAAAGCAGTCAAGGACCGCTTGATTCCCAACTTTATTATTTTACTGAGTTACTTGGGTTGGGTAAGATAAATCCAAGCTTTTTAAATGCACAAGGTATGGTTGAAAATGAGCCTGCATGAGAAGATAAGAGTCAAAACTAACTGTAAGTCACATTCTGACTCCTTCCTCTTTTCTCTTAACCACTCTGTGGTAGCATCGTTCTCTGGCCTGTTCATTATTTTCTTTATTTGCATTCACAGAATAAATCTATTCTGCTCATATCATGCAGGAGAGAAACCTAACTATTTTCTAGTCTTTGTCAGGAATTCTCAAGAGAGCTGAGAGTATTAAAAGAAAGGAAGTTGATAGATATATTAATAATATCATCTGGTCCTCATCTTTCTATACATCTTGCCTTTCTCTTTGATGTAAAAGGTTCTCATCTTCTCTCCATCAAGAAACATCCCTTTGCCATGTCCCTTTGTATCCTTTGATCTCATCCTCCCACCCATCCTACTACATTCTTTTCTCATCAATAGTCTGCCACACATCCTCTGATGTCTTGCCTCTTGCATATTTTTTGCTGCTACACTTTTCAGGGTGAGCAAGTCTCCCCCCCCCCAACACCCTGATGTCATGTCATGCATCCCCATACCCTAGCATTTCCACCAGTTTTCACTCTTTTCCTGCTTCAAATTCAAACTCATGTTCCTCATTCTCATGACTAAAACCAGGGCTGTCAAGTTTTAGTAGGCAAGGCTCTACCTTGCTTACCTTTCTTACAATTCTGTTACATCTCATAATCTTGCATAAAAATTAACTTTCCTACCACACATCAATTAGACATTTCCTGAACACCACATAATGTGACACTTTTCCTTCAAGACCAGCTTGCTTTGGGGTCTTTCACAGAACATATTCCTCCCTGCCCTCTTTCTGTCCCTTAGAAAGAAACTTGCCTCACAAGGCTGAAGTTAGCTTTTGTTAAATCCCTCCTCCCCACAAGTGGCTACACAATTGAAATTATAAAATACTGAAAATACTGATTTTTCAGCTGTCAGTACTGTAAACGAGTTGTGCTAAATGAATCAATTTTTGCTGATAGTAACCTCAGATGTAACATTTGGATGAATTTAACTCTTTGCTTCAAAGTAGTTTCTAATGAGAGAGGCAAGATGGTCCTTCTGTAACAGGAATCAAGAAGCCTTTCTGCCTTCTAAGGGAGAGCTGGTTGTTCAAGACCAGCTTCACTGACAGGGGCTGCTGTGAAGAAAGTGGGAAACCTCAGTAAACAGTTCTCCGCTTCCCTTGGGATCTACTTTTAAGCTCTTGACGACACTTCACAGCATCACAAACAGTTAGGTGCTCCAAGTGATTCAGTGGTTGCTTCTCTCTGTTTTATCATTCTGACATTCACCTTCTTCTCAGAATCTTTCTACACAATGCAAAGATCCATAAAAAAGGTTAGCTGTCTTTAGAAGCACAGGGAGAAATATTTTAAGTGTAAATCAGTGTTTTTGCATACTCAATGTGATCATATGTGGGTTTGCAACAACAAAAGCTATTATCAGCTCACTTTAAGCATTTGGTTGCATCATTTTAACTGTCATTTTTTCAGTTTGGTTAAGTATATGAGTGAGCTGTCAGTGAATCATTGTCTACAGCTATGAATTTTGCCCTTTATGTTTAATGTAACTATACCAGTATTTACTGATCTTGTTTTCTGATTTAGCTTGAGTTGTAATTTATTTTAAGCAATTTCTCTTTGCAGGACATTCTTCATCCATTCATTCCTTCACTACGTCCATTATGCATGGCAAGGCAACAGTTTAAACCTAAGTGAGCAAGCAATTTACAGTTTATAAGAAGAGATAAGCATTAGCATTGCATTGTGACTTGCGTAATACTGTTTTTTTTCTTGGAAAGCAAGATGACAGAAAGTGCATTCACAGCTGTGCAGTGCAAATTCTACTCAGATTATTGAAAAAGCACATGCTAAAGCTCAGCTAATGGATTTTTTATTTAGTTATTTTTTAAAATATGCTAAAACCTTTAAAGGAGTTCAATGTTCCAGCGTGTGCATGTCTTACATGGATTGCTTGAGGTCAATGGTATTTTTAAAGTTAAATTTTTAAAGTTAAATACTTAGACCTTTAAAATTTGCAATTCATTGAAAGAATTATGTAGGACTGTAACTCATGTTTCAGCACTCTAAAGCAGCTGTTGCACAGTGCCAAACTTTCTGATGCGATTAACTTCTTAAGATGCCACTAACATTCAACCTTTTTAATTTTGTTCTTTAAAGCTGAAAGTGAGATGCTGAAGAGCTTTTTATGAGTTACTGCATTGGCATCACCCCGAACTGCTTCACAAAAGGTTAGGAAATTCAGCATGGCATCAAAACTCAGACATGTATGGCTTTTCTGCCAGAACTGTGGTAGTGTAGTCATTATTAAAGGTTCTTTTGGAAACTCAGAGCATTCCCCAAGCAGAACAAAAGATAACAAGGAAAACAGGGCCCCAAGGGATAATAAAGGCAGATGAGCACTGACAAATGTTGCCAATCTGTTCCCCTTATTGCTCCTCAAATATATTCTTCAGAGAGGAATAACTTAGCAGAGAAAAGAATTTCTTCCTTTGTGGTAGAGAAAGCAATGAAGAAAACTGTGAACCCGGTGTTATGAAAAAAAAGAAAACTAAAATTATCTAAATGCTTATTTGAATATAAATCTCTTCAAAGAAATACAAGTGAGGCCAATTCTGAGCCTCTGTTAGCTGATGTAATTCCTTTGAACCAATGATGATTGTCATGGTTTAACCCCAGCTGGCAACTCAGCTGCACACAGCCACTCGCTCACTCCCCCTGTGTTGAGATTGAGGAGAGAATAGGGAGTGAAAGAGAAAACTTGTGGGTTGAGATGAAGACAGTTTAATAGATAAAGCAAGAGCTGCGTGCACAAGCAGAGCAAACCAAGGAATTCATTCACCACTTCTTATTGGCAGGCAGGTGTTCAGCTATCTCCGGGACAGCAGGGCTCCATCATACATGATGGTTACTTAGGAAGACAAACGCCATCACTCCCATCACTCCCCTCCTATAAAGCTTTTTCCCTGGCTTTATATGCTGAGCATGACACCATGTGGAATATCCCCCGAGTCAGTTGAGGTCAGCTGTCCTCGCTGTGTCCCCTCCCAGCTCCTTGTGCACCCCCAGCCTGCTCACTGGTGCAGTGGTATGAGGAGTAGAAAAGGCCTTGGCTCTGTGTAAGCACTGCTCAGCAGCAACAAAAACATCCCTGTGTTATCAACACTGTTTTCCAGCACAAATCCAAAACATAGCCCCATACCAGCTACTATGAAAAAAATGAACTCTATCCCAGTCATAAACAGCACATGATTCAAATTAGTTAAAACTCTGGCCTTGGAAGTCTTTTCTATTACCGGAGAAGGTGTTCTACTTGAACAACTTCTCCTGTTGCTCCTCTTGCTCTATGTCTCTTCCCACCTGCTTCTTATTTTCTTACAATTCCAAAAACTGGAAAGAAAATTTATCTCAAGTTTTCTCTCTGAATTCTCCTTAGCTTTCCTTCTTTATAGAAGATGGGCTTTTATGTCTTTCACTTTCTCCTTCAAAAGCTAACTTGTGTTAGATTCTGAATACCTGCAAGTACTGAGGTGAGATAGTAGTGATTTGGTATGCATAGTGATTGATATTCAAGGACTGAAGTGCTTGGTTCCTTGCTAGGTCAGGTCTTCTGCTTCTATATCTTCTGTCCTGTTTTCCATGGTTTCTCTGGAGTTTTGGGGTTTTTTTGGTGTTTTTTTTTGGGTTTTTTTTTTTTTTTTTTTTTTTTTTTTTTTTGGGTTTTTTTTTTTTTTTTTTTTAGGTCTTGAAGTTAAGTACATGAAAACTAATACTTTTAATACAACCCTCTCCTGGAATCAGCAGTAGCAGTCATTTTTTTCCTTCTTAGCAGCTGGCACAGGGCTGTGGTTTTGACTTTCAGCCTGGGAACCACACTGATAACATCAATGTTTTTAGCTGCTGCTCAGTAACGTTTACACTGACCAAGGACTTTCTGAGCCTCACACTCTGCCAATGAGGAGGGGAAGCTGTGAAGAAACAGACAGGACACCTGACCCAAACTAGGCAAAGGTGTATTGCATACCACAGCACGTCATGCCCACTATGTAAACTGGGGGGATTTACCCGGAAGAGTGATCACTGCTAAGGTAGGGCTGGGTATCAGTTGGCAGGTGATGAACGGTTGTATTCTCTTCCCTTGTTATTTCCCTTATCAATATTATTATTGGTGGTAGCAGCAGTGGTTTGTGTTATACGTTAGTTACTGGACTGTTCTCATCTCAACCCGTGAGAGTTACATTCTTTCCGCTGTCCTCCCCAGCCCTCTGGGAGCAGGGGGAGGAAGGAGCAAGGAGTGAGCGGGTGGCTGTGTGATTCTGAATTATTTGCTGGGCTTAAACCTTGATACACCCACACAACATTCCTTGGCTGAAATCTGTGTTTAAAATATCTACCTATATTGTGTCAGATAAGTATCTTTAAAGCATAAAGTAGTTTCAATAATTCATAGATTTATAAATTATTCTCATCATCCATTCCTCCTCTTCTCCCAAACTTTGCATTTTCCAAGCAGGAAACAATAGACAACTGTTGACTTATTCTATAAAAAATACAGATAGACCTTGGAGCTTCATTTCAGAGATTCTTCTTTCTTGTTAGGAGCACTGTTTGCATCTAAGGTCACTAATTAGTTCATTTAAAATATCTTCATCACTAAGAATGTCTGCTCTTTTTAATTATAAATGGTATAACAAATATATGTATCCCGAGTTTGATAATATGGATTTCACTAGCTATTTTGTCAAAACAGTTGAACATCCTGCTGAACAAAATTTTTCCATTTAACATTGCTGTTACAGTTAGATCCTTTAAGTACTTTTTCACTGATGTATTTTGCTAACATAATGAAATTACAGATGTGGTTGCATTGTTCAATTCCAGTTAAGTTTTTTATTTAATACAGGTGCATTGAATAGGGAAAAAGTCCTTCTCAGTTCCTAACCAAAACACTCTAACAACAAAATATCAGCTAACAGTGTTTATAATAGTCACACTTACAAGAGCTATGTTTAATACCCTCTACATAGTGGGAAGTTTCTAAAAGACTAATGCCATGATTCTGTGGCCCACCCAACACTTCAATTGTCTTTATGCATGTTACATTAATAGTTTCTTCAAAGAGACAACTTATTAACACCTTACCTTTGAGGGGTCAGAATATAAATATCCTGAATCACCTCTGTTAAACACCATCTTGACTGCAAGTTATGGTTATCAAAAAAACTTGTACCAATTTCATGTATTGATTTCATAGCAACAGCTCTTCTGTCATGGCTGAGTTAACTTCACTCAGTAAGAGATATTCAAGCAGGTAGCAAAAGCTTTATGCTGATTTATCCAAAGCTTTCTTGTATTCTCTGATGGTATATAGAAATATAAGGTATTTTTTTTTTTTTTTTTACTGTTTAATGTTTTTCTGTGTCAAAAAAGCCAAAATTAAATAAAATGTGTCATTCAGAATCCTCTCAAAGAGTGAACTTATTCCAGATAAATCTTCTATTTATCTCCACCATTTAATTTTCCACCCTATGCTTAAAAAGAAATGAAGTTCAAGGAAGGATGAGCTGCGGATCTGTAGAAAGAATGACTGACCTGACCAATCATTGTGTTTAAGGAATATAAAAAATGTGAAATCCCTAATGAGATTTCAATTGGCGGCAACTTAGTCGATGGCTTCAAGATAAAAATTTAAAAGAAGTTGCAAGGTTAATTGTTTTATACAGAATGACATTGTGGGTGGTGAACTGCTTACATTATGTTTGCATTCATTTTCCTGTAAGGGCAGTGTGCAGGATTGCTTTCACTCACAATATCTACTGTATTGCTCCTGAAGACCTTTTAATTCCAAGAAAATAATTTTAATAGTTTAAAAACCAAGAGGTACATGCAAACTCAACTTATCTGCTATACATAGCCTGAAGTTGTAATCATATAAAAGTTAAGAAGAGGTGGTGTCTGTTTAGGAGAACATACAAAACTCCTTTTTTATGTAGTTTTTGTAAGAGTATGTAAAACGCAAATCAGGATAAATTCTGCATTCAAATGTAAAAGACAAAACCAGCATCATCTGGAAATGCGGGAATTATTTATCTGACTACCAATCCTAAATATGTATAAGCACACCATATTTCTCTTGTGTGATATATTATCTGGCATATTCTGCCTGTGTTGGATTCTACTCAGGTACATGAAGAACAAAACTGTAGTCAGTTTTGCTGTATTATTTTAGTAACCATTGCCTCTGAATATTCACCTTCACGAGGTTTGAGGCAGAACAGCATCTCTGGATGTATGATTTTAGATAACTTCTTGTCAGACTACCCAGAGAAAACACAGTCAAGCAAAAATATATACTTTGGTGGGTTTAAAAATGGTAGAAATATTTTCTAGGGTAGAAATCTCTTTACAGGCAATAATTTCCAGTGTGCATCTTGTACTACTGTTTCTTGATCTATAGGAATGTGAATACTCTACAAACAAGTTTCTAAAGAACATATATGTGACAACGGCTTTTCTGCCATTTCTGAATATTAAAACTATTAATTTCATTTTAGACCATATTACTTTATGATTTATGATATCAAGTGATAACTGCTACTTCAAGAAAATAACTTTATAGGCAGCATCACTGTATTAATTTCAAATTTTTACAGTGAATCTTAGAATCCTAGAATAGAATCATAGAAAGTTAGGGTTGGAAAGGACTTTAAGATCATCTAGTTACAACCCCCCTGCCATGGCCAGGGACACCTCACACTAAACCATATCACCCAAGGCTATGTCCAGCCCTGCCTTGAACACTGCCAGAGATAGACCATTCACAGCTTCCCTGGGTAACCCATTGCAGTACCTCACCACCCTTACACTAAAGAACTTCCTCCTCATATCCAATCTAAACTTCTCCTGTTTAAGTTTGAACGCATTACCCCTTGACCTATCACCACAGTCCCTAATGAAGAGACCCTCCTCACCATCCCTATAGGCCCCCTTGTCATGGGTTCAGCAGTAGCAGTCATTTTTCTCCTTCTTAGTAGTTGGTGCAGCACTGTGTCTTTGACTTGTGGCCTGA
>JAOEHY010022949.1:0-22498 GCA_025447955.1 Psilopsiagon aurifrons
CCGAGGCAGCTCTTTTAGGAGGGGGAGGTGAGTTAACAAACTGCGTGGCTGATTTACAGCTTAAACCACGACAGGTACAGAAGAGGTACATACGTACCCTCTTCTGAACATCATGACGTTGCAGAGTGACAGCGAAAGCACAAAATTTAGAGGTGACAGGGACAGGCAAATCCTGAAGCTGGACTCTGCACAATTGCATTTTGTTGGATTAGAGTGATGCCCACAAACCCAGGAAGGCCCTTGAACCACTCAGACTTACATCCCACAAGTTGACTTCCTGCAAAGTAACGGAACCCCGTGCTAACGACGCTGAAGCAGCTGGTAACAGCTCTGGAGAGAGGAAACAACACTGCCAGCAGGGTGCAGAGGCACATGAAGCTCCCAGAAGAACTGGGCTCAGCAGAGTCACCTCACTTTCTGAGTGAGATCTCACAGGACATATGTAAAATCACAAATAAAAATGCATGTCTGGACACGTCTCAATTTCTTTGTGTATTTTGGGACAGGTTGTCTGAGTAAGTAGTGCAATGATGGTGAAACTTCACTAGAGATTTCTTTTGTTGCTGTTGTAACTATCTACCTTCATATATTTTTCATTAATTTTTAAAAAGTCTCAGTGTATAATTATAGCCATAAATGCTGTCCTGTTTCATACCCTACTGATGGTCATTGGTCAAGGTTTGGGGAGTTCTGCTTGCCCATCCATGGTCCCTAATGTTTGGGATACTGGGCAGTTTGAACATGGCAGACCTTGTAAGTACCTGTGTAGTCCATTCCCAGTTCCATACCTCTGTTCAGCTTTGAAAACCTTCTCAACCTATTTTCTAGTTTTGTTGGTCCTTTTCTGAAATAGGATGGTGAGGTTTCTATGCAATAGTCAAGGCACAGATAAAGCATGGTTTTGCAGTGGTATAGTGCAGATTTTTTTTCTCTGTTTCTTTGTTAATATCTGAGAACTCTCATACTTGCTGATAAAGATAATAATTCTACAAGGAAAACATCCCTTGCTTATATTCTTACACCAAACAATTTGAAGATGATGTTAACTTCAAACAGTATTGCTTGGGGTTTAAATCTTATTGAAAAAATATTTTAAAAACTCTCTCTCTTGAATGCTAATTCAGATGTTGCTGTGCACTTACAGTATTTGCAGTTTTTCCCATATACATTGCTTCATACTTACCAGCATTAAATATAATCTTCCCTGTTGTTCAGTACACTAAGACCTTTCTGCAGTCCTGAGCTGTCAGCTTTTTATTGGACTGTCCCAATAGCTATGTGTAATCTGCAAACTTTGCCAACTCATTACTTATCCCCATACCAGATCATTTAAGAGCAAGCTGGTCAGCACATGTCAGCACCAGAGATGCTTGAGATGGACCTTCATTCTTGCTGGCAGTCTTCTTTACTGTGGAAGATGACTCTTTGCTGTTACTATTTATTTCTTACCTGTTAATTTGGATGCTTTTCCACAGAAAAATAATCTCTCTTTTCCTGTTAGAACTTGAGTTCATTATTCTTCAGTAAAGAATCAAAGCCTTTTTTTATATCCAGAATCATGCTTTGATGTACATATGGACAAAATTTCAGATCCCTCCAAGAATTCTAGTAAGTTTGTGAGGCATAACCTGCAAAAACTACCTTTCCCGCTCCAAAAAGAATTTACATATATCTATAGTCAATGTTTGGTTCTGATATTTTGTTATTATTAAGTTCTACTATTTCAGTACAGTTGTTTTAAATTTGCAGGGTATGGAAGCCAGGATTTTTGATCCGTTTCTTCAATTACATGTCACCATACCTTTTTTAAAAGACTAGCACTATGCTATTCATCTTCTATGCATATTGAAATACATTTAAGTGACATAAATATTTATATCTGAGTCCTTTTATAATTCCTGCATGAATACAATTTGATCCCTCTGTATTTTTTTTACTATTCATTGCATCAGTACTTTCTAAAACTTTTCTTTTTTTCATTTATTTCTAAATTAACAGTTATAACTCTAGATTCTCCCTTTCTGCAGTGATGAACTGTGGGGCAAGACCCTTCTCCGTGGACAATGCCAGCTGAAACAGTTAATTTTGCTTTTCTGTAGTGACTGTGCTTCTCTTGAGTCTCCTTTTGACTCTGGTAATCTATGCAGTCAAAAACCTGACTTTGTTCTCCCTCTGATTAAAAAAGATAGAAAACTTTAATGCCACCTTACTTGCATCTTGAAACGGATTGTGTGTACTGCTTCAAAGTAACTTGGTAATTCCTTCTTCTCTTCCATAGCAATACTTGAGATTTTTCAGTGTCACTGTGTTTTCTGTTCTCCTGTGTCAATGTCTGTCTTCCTTAAAATTCATGGTTGCTGTTATCAGCTTTTGAACGATACTATAAAAGAGATTCTAATTTAGTGTCATTTGGATGCGGAATTTCAGTCCATCAGAATTACATAGTGCATTTCTTACAGCTGGTCTTGTACCATGTGCTATCCCTTCATGGTATGTTGTCTTACTCTTTATATTCATTCCTGCAAGTGTCTGAAATGCTTATTCTAATTCATATTTCTTGTTTTTAGATATCAGTATTTGTCCATATCTGTAGAGAACTTCAGCATATCTTTGAACAGGTATAAATCTGCATGTTCTACATATTTGCATTATGGAGTGTAAGTTCTTTTTGCTGTGGTAAAAATCAATATGACTTAAAGGATGAGATAGCTCTGTATCAAGGCTAAGTTATTTGAATCAGGTATGTTAAGCATGTTAACCACACTACACATCAAAGAAATAATGGTTAAGTGTTATAGGGTAATTCCTTCATAGACAAATTATTGCAAGATATCTCACAGAGGCAACACTGAGCTATGAGCAAAAGTGTCCATAAGTAAAGCATCAAACTCATTATCACTGACTTTGCTATTGAAGATTGTTATACAAAAATATGCATATTTTAAATTGAGATTAAATGATATTCAAATTACAATAACCCAAAGCAATCATCTTAATATTGCTAAGTTTATATATCTTCTTAAGATTAGAAAGGAAATTTAAATGTACTTTTCATCTTTACATTTTTTTTAACTCCTTGCCAAATCAATGTCTTTCATCATTCGTGCACACTGCATCATCATTATAGTCAGATTGTGCAAGAGCACAGGGCTAATTTTCTTCTTCAAAAAACTATCAAGTGTTCAGAAAATGCATGACTACTGTTGCGATCTTATTCAGTAACATTGTGAAAAACAAATTTTTGTTCTGAACTCTGGTAGGCAGGATATTAAAATATGTATTTTGAAACAGAGAAACAAATTATCATGGACAATAATTCCATTAAAAACAGTGGTGACACTTGAACAGTTATTTAAGCAGGCCCTTTGGCCCAGTGGTTACCACCAATACATGGAGTGATTCAGCCAGAACAGCCTTCTTTCACAATACAGGGTCAGGAATTTGCCAGATGAAACACTCAAGGGATAAGTAACTGGCTGGATGATCACACTCAAAGATTTGGTATTGGGACCAGCGCAGTTTAACATCTTTGATGGCAACATGGACAGTGGGACTTGAGTACATCCTTAGCAAGTTTGTCAACAACACCAAGCTATGTGGTGCAGTCGACACTCTGGAGGGAAGGGATCCATCCAGAGGGACTTTGAAAGGCTTGAGAGGTGTGCCTATGGGACCTTCATAAAGGTCAACAAGGCCAAGTGCAAGGTCCAGTACCTGGGTCAGGGCAATCCCAAAGACAATCATAGGTTCAGCAGAAACTAGATTGATATCAGCCCTGAGAAGAAGGACTTGGTGCTGGTTGATGAGAAGCTCAACATGAGCCAGCTTCAGTGTATGCTTGGAGCCCAGAAACCAACCATATGTTGAGCTGCATCAAAAGAAGGTGACCAGCAGGTTGAGGGAGGGGATTCTGCCCCTCTAGTCCACTTTCATGAGACCCTACCTGCAGTACTGCATCTAGCTCTGGGGTCCCCAAACTCTGAAGCATGTAGACCTGCTCAAGCAAGTCCAAAGGAGGCCATGAGGATGATCAGAGGACTAAGCACCTCTCCAATGAAGACAGGCTGAGAGAGCTGGACTTGTTCAGTCTGGAGAAGACTCTGGGGAGACTTTAAAGCAGACTTCCAGTATCTAAAGTGGGCCTAAGAGAAATCTGGAGAGGGACCTTTTAAAGAGTGTGTTGGGATAGGATAAGGGGGAATTGCTTTAAAGTGACTGGGGAGATTTAGATTAGACATTAGGAGAAAATTCTTTACTATGAGGGGCGTGAGACACTGGCACAGGGTGCCCAGAGAAGTTGTGGCTGCCTTACCCCTAGCAGTGCTCAAGACCAACTTGGACGGGGCTTTGCGCCCTGGTCAAGTGGAAGGTGTTCCTGACCATGGTAAGAGGGCTTGGAACTAGATGATTTTTCAGATCCTTTCCAACCCAGACCATTCTATGATTCTATGATGATGCTCTTTCAGGTCATGCCCACACAATGTGTTTAAACATCAGTTTAATCCACTTGCTATGTCTGATGCTAAGGGAACTTGAAGGCAATCTGAAATTCTTAGCATGAAGTACAGCCAGAAATCAACAAAACTAGGCAAAGGCAGATCTACCTAGAAAGGCAGCCAGCATTATCACTCCCTCCACATCCCTATCTCCACAAAGGCATCAGGAGTGCTGTTTGACTATTACTTTCCAGGAAGGTGGTGTCAAAAAGTAATATCTGCTGGATAACTGTAAGTTTTTCACACACCTATGAATGCAATATCAGATATGAGAAATGTGAATGTTGCAGAGGGAGGGTTAATAATAGATGTAATCTCAACTTCCATCGTCTCCCTCAAAGAAAGTACAATCAGTAATGGGGATGCTCACACTACTGAATTCAGAAAAAAGGCTGTCTGGAGTATAAGCACTGTTATTCATGCTGAACAGGTTTACCCAGCTGCATAAAGATGGGTTGCAGTCAGCACTTCCTAGTTTATTCTTGGTGCAGAAGTTTTCTTACCTTCTGAACTTGCAAAGTTTCTGAGTACAGCTTACCCAGTAAAATAAAACATGAGGTATATCAATAAATTCAGTTTTTAATTAGCTCTCCTTCTATCTCCACTTCTAACACTGACACATATTGAATGGGCTTTTTGTTATTACTATTGACTTTAGCCTTTTGAAATACTGCTGAGTGGTGACCCAGAGGGGTGGAGGTGAAATTAGATTCAGAAGCATTTATGCCATCATCTGTTTGGTATGTTACTTCCTTTCACTCTGATGTTGGGAAGATCACACCCTACCTTCACATTCCTCTTCGACAAGTTGTGTCAAGGAAAGGAGAGAAAGGAAGTTGCCCCACATACTGCTTCATATCAGAAAGGAAGGTCTTAATTAGGATGTCAGGATGTAATTTCTACAGAACAGCCCTTCCTTTTGTCAGTTCCAGGTCTGTCTGCTATAATCATTTCAATGATATCGTCTTGAGTGAGGGTTCAAAAGATAATGCAGTATTCTCTGCGGTTATTTAATGCTTTTGGCTTGTATCTAAAGGGATGAAGAATTCTTAAACTTAACAGCAACAATAAAACCCTATAAATGAAATAAAATAATGGAATTTGTTTTGGCTGGCTGTTTCAGGGAGAAGTGAGTTGATTAAAAAGAGATAATGTACCAGTTCATGCAAAGTAACTTGCTCAGTATTGTACAATAGCAAACAGTTCCTAACTAGCTGAAATTAAGAACTTAATTTTTTACTTCCTTACTCATGAATTTGAGAAATACAGATATGGGGTCTTTTTTGTCTACATTTTTTCTATTCTTCAGCAGTTGCCATAATAGCAGTAGTAGAAAACCAGGTTAACCAGTAGGTAAACATGAAATGCACAATTGTGGTAATATATTTGCAATATGCTTAAGAAATCTTTTAAAATTTAAAAATAATATTTGAGCATATTTTGTAGTGACTAACATGTAAAACAATGCATGCATTTCTGTGACTCATTAAAAAATTCTTATAAATTACTCATTCACTTTGGAAAGGAATGCACTGAAAATCCTTTGTAGTATGCCTATAAACCTACATGAGAATATAATAATTCAACACACGTAAAGTGCTTATGGTATTTAACTCATAAGAAAATAAAAACAATTTAACAAGAGTAAACAAACATTTGTCTCAAAACATAAATTTTTTTTGTTTGTTATTTGTTGAATGAGGGAACATGAAGTCCAATAGGCCATCAGGACCATTTTGATACTGGCAAGTAATTTATGTTAAACATCTCTCATTCTTAGTTAAATAAGATGTTGCTTTAACTTTTATGTGCTTTTTGAACATTTCCAGCCCTGTAGGCTTCATTTTTTTTCCAATGCTTGATGTTTATGACACAAGAAGGAAATGAATGGCAACCAGCCATCTTAAGGGGTTAGAATGAATTCTCATACTATAGCCACAAAACCTGCGCGCTAATGAAAGCAAAACATGCCCCTTTGCCTTGCCTGTTGACATTTTATAATGCCAGTTTTCAATGACAGTACTATGCCCATGAATTTGGAATCCTGAGTATACCTACCTGTTAATCTCCATCAGATCATCTTCGGTCAGCCAGAAGATTATTTCATTTTCCCAGACATTTATTTGCTCTTGAGCACAGGCCAGAACACCAGGATCATTGTCACTGGTTTTGTTTAGATATGTTTCAATTCCTAGGACCTGAAACCTGTTTGCTTATAAAATGGTTTATGATGCTTTTAAAATGGGACTAAATAACACTTACTCTCACATTAGAGCCATTTCACCCTCAGAATGGGGTAAACTGGCCTTCATGTGAACAGTACTGGCTACCGCACACGCAGTGGAAACTTGTGAAATCTTGTCCCCATTTCAACCACAATTCTCTTGAACACAAGAAGGCCAAAGCTGCCTCCGGCTTCTCCAGTGGTTTGTAGAGAAACTCATTCTCTCACCAACTCAAAGAAAACTCAACAAGTTATTCTACCTTTCTGATTGCCTATCTTTCCTTAGATGCTTTGAATCATAAACATAGTCATTATCACAAACGTCTCTAATCTACTTATTATTTAAATTAGATCTTGCAAATTCTAAACCACTATAAAATGAAGTCTTTCTAGTGATACTTTGTCCTATGGACATTTCTGTTAACATTTCTGCATCTTTCAAAACTCACCATGCAGCAGCTGGGAGCAAAAAGTAAGACTGGACATGGAAAGATAACTGTGTGGTTCTAGCTCCCACTTTTCTTTCAGACAGAAACATAACAATTACACTAGGCAAATTTTAAACAAGTGGGAAGATAATAATAAAAAGATGACTTTGTGTGAGAAAAAAAACCTGACACACTACTTAGTCACTGCAAATACATAAGTATTATATATGTTACTAAACAGCTTGCTCTGTTGGCTAAAATTGAATAATAAATACATTTATGACTACTGAATATGCTTTTCTTATACTGGAATTAAAGGACCTAAAGGAAGACATAGGGCAAACATTTTCATCAAATAGCAATACATAATTTCATAGCTCTATTTTTCATTATACCTGCCAAATGTGTGTAGATCCTATCACAGCCTTGCATATAATATGGATATTCAAATTGTTTTTCAGTAAGGAGGAAAAACCCCAGTAATTATTTATAGAGCTTTTGTTTATCAGTGTTACAAACTGCAGTTTGAGTCCTGCAGGAGACCACACTAAAGTTTGTTTATGGCCTCAGACAGTTCCTGATCTTAGTATTACTATGGGCCAAAACAACCTTTACCACATTCAGAAGTTTAGGGTTGTAGCTGGATTTTCTATGTATTATTATATCCCTTTTCTTTTCAACCTACTGTATCTGCTTCAAATATAGGATCTGTAGCCAGGGCACACATCATTTACCAGATCTTTCTAACCTGGTGAGCATTGAACTTGAAACTCTACCAAGATTTAAAACACTTAAAGCATTTCAGGTTACTGTTTATATTCCATAGCTCTCAGGTCAGAAATGAAACATTTCAACACTGTAATAACCATTCTTTAGAGGAAGACACAGAACAACATAGAGTTCTACACAGTTAAGTATCTTTTCTTCATCATATAGTTGCCATGAAAAACAGGCCACACATTAAAAATACTTTGAAATGAGAAGCTGAACAATGTCTGCACAATGATAAGCTACCAGTAGTAAGCGAACATGCAGCTTCAGCTGTTACCTGAAGCTTGCTCCCTCACTTAAAATATCTCAGACAGAAAAGACCAAAGAACCAGCTCTACCCATCTGTTTTCTATTGCACACATCTTGCTTTTTCTAGAAACTGAGGACTTGTGGGGCAAACAGAACACAGGAAAGGGGAGCTTCATGTAAGCAGAGAGAACCATAGAATACTCTGGGTTGGAAGGGACCTTCGAAGGTCATCTAGTCCAACCTCCTGCAATGAGTAGGGACATCTTCAACTAGACCAGGCTGCCCAGAACCACATTCAACCTGGCCTCGAATGTCTCCAGAGATGGCACATCTACCACCTCTAGAAGATAGAGAACACAAACATAAACTAAAAGAGCTTCAGTAATGCAGACTGTCATACACTGCCATACATGTGCCTTCTCACAAGCACTTGCACAATACTAAAAATTGACAAAAAAGCCTGGTCTGTAGAAAGAGTAAGGGGATTATGAACTGAGAACATCCTAGGCAAAGTTCTTATGGGCAAACCCAACATTTGGATTCTGTCTGTAAGTAGATGCTCAGTGCTTCCTAGGGCTTGCAGGATGTTTTATTTTACCACACTAACAAATAAACTTTCAGCCATTTTCCTGTTAAGCATACATGGCAGCTTTACTGCCAGCTGTGTTTTGAAAGAATGTGGGTTTGGGGAATTTTCTCTGCATTTTCACATGAGGCCATGAAATGACCAAAAATTAAGTCCTCCCCTTTAAACAGGTAATTATACTGCATAAAAGACTTAGATAATTTTAGTTTTTCTCTGAAGGACTGTTTTTACTTTAGAACTCAGGCATGGAATAATGATTTCTATCAGCTGCACAGCTTTGAGCCTCAGAGGCAGGATTACATTGTCTTGCCTTTTTCTTTTTTGAAGGAAAGAGATTTGGAATTAAGAAATCAGTCTCAAAGTGCAACACCTACAATGAAATTATGAAGATAGTTCTTACTGGCGTGGTTCTCAGTGCAGACTGATATACACAAAGCCCTATCTCTTCTGGTTTCAGATTCCCTCATACAAAATAGAAAACATATTTTTGGATGCTGTTACACGCAAAATGAGTTGTGTTCAAGATAAAGGATTGTTACATTGAAAAAGTCATTTAATTCAGAATTATATCATACAGAGTAGGAGCTGTCTTGCATTAGGCATACAACAGATGTCAGACTAAGTTATAAGATAGCCAACACTGGCCCAGTAACTCAAGGCTGAGAAAGATCATGACATTTTCTTAGAGCTCTGCATCTCTTGCAAAAACATCCTTGATCATTAGACCGATAAACTTAGCATATAACAAGGTTAAAGTAAATTACCAACACGTTTCACTCTGGTAAATAAAACAAGACTCCAGTTTCTAAATATTGGGTGAGAACTGAGGGGTCAGGGTGGGGCATCCCACATTTAATGTAAAATCTGTTTTCTAAAGATATTTCAGCTCATGTATCTATTCATCTGCATTTGGGGAGGAGGCCTTGTGAAGTTCTTGGCATAAACATTATCCTCTCTTTATCACAGGAGTTGAGACTGCACTATTTGTAAAACAATTTCAAAGGAAAACATTTTCATAGAAGTGTAGCTGATCTATTGATAGGCTCAGGCAGTTTGTTATCAAAACTGTTTGAGGTTTAGCTATCACTTTAATTTAAAACAGCGACTTCAAAAGAAACATTTGTTTCTTGAAAATATTAATTTTTCCCCAGCCACCTCCCGCCCCCCACCCAGGCTTTTTGCTCAAATACACCAACAGAGAGCCAATACAATTTCAGACAGACTGCCAAATACACATTAAACTGGAAATTGAAAACTACTGAATTGCAGGGCTGTGAATGAAGTTGAAAGTCCAAAATGGCAAGCACACAAATGAAGATGACTACCTTAGAATTTACCTCCACGAACAGGTTGTCTCAGGCCTTGGAAATTCATTGTATGGCCATCTGTCTTAGGAGGACACGTAGAAACATTGAAGTGACACTCCTTGTTGAGCAGTCCCGCTCAGGGCCACTTTAGGTCATACCTGGTTAGTGCTATGCATCACGAGCTTCTGCATAAGTTACTGTCCACAATTCTCACACATGCAGCTGCTATCCAACTAGGTCACTTTTAATGGAAACAGAATAACAACAGCCAACCAACCAGAAGAAACCTCATAAGCACAGACTAAGTCAATGCCAACAGTTTCATAGCTGACAGAGCAAATTGGCATAAAGACATTAAAAACAGATCAAGACAGCTGGCAAGCAACCAAATAAGCAGTGTTTCCAGTAGAACAGCAAGACAATACTTCAGTTTTTAGAGTCTTCAATATTTCTTGGCTATTAAACATGACTAAAGAAAAGAACTTGAAAATTTTCCTACGAATCTTTGAGACCTCACAGAATCTACCAACACAACAAAGGTAACTGAAGATTGTAAAATAAAAGACACTGATTCAAGATGGCTAACACATAAATCGAATAATTTTCACCTTTCAGTGTTACACACCTGCAAAATAAAGAATTTTAAACATACACACAAGTGTAACTGAGGAGAAGATAAAGTACATAGGCAGGCTTTTATTTTATGACCTATATCTCCCACTCTGAATGCAGAAATGCTGTATTTTAAGAGGAGCTGCATGACTTTCACTTCAGGATGGGCACTGACTGGCCTTCAACACCAACACAACTTGTTCAGATCTGAGCAACATAGTCAACATTGCTCCTCACCAGCCAGTACTACATAGAGGTGACTGAAAAACACAATATTGATCTTGTAGGAGGCAAAGATGGAGATAGCCACACTCAAATAAAAACAGAGTAAAAAAAAAATCTTTAAAAAACCATATAGATATCAGGACTGCTTGATTTTTAAATTTTCATTCCCCTTATTCCAGTAAATCTATTTCAATGAAGGATCACATCAGTAACAAACTAAGACTTTCCTTGGTAATATGGGAATTCCTGCTGGACTGCCTTGAAATAACGTTGTGCCCAAAGCACATCTACCACCTCTCTACCCCTTCTTCCTACCTCCAACACCTACTGTGATGACACAGAATAGTAAGTCCTCCATGGAAAACCAAGACCATCACTTGTTTAGTGACCCTAAGTCTACACAGCAGCCTTAGTGTTGAGCATAGTGATAGCCTTGAGGCTATGTGAGCAGCAGCTTTCTAAGAAAGTGAGATACAGAAGAAAGAAAGACATATTACCTAGCTGCAGAACAAAACAAAATTAAAGAGAGAAAACTTAAATTCAAAATTCAAGTAACAAGTTAGAGCTTAGCCAAATTAGTGCTTTTGTTTTCCAAAAAGAACACCACCTGCCTAAGATTTACTTAGCCCCTGACCCCTGTTTCCTCAACACACTTTCCTAACACACGTTTCCTCAGGAATGGTAACATGCATTTTTATTCTATCTTCACATTAAGTCTCCATTACATTTTCTTGTTAGGCCTGGCAGTGAATATGACTGCTGCCTTCTTGCACCTCAACTTTATTTCCTTGGGAGAATCAGACAATGGCAATCATTTCATTTCTAGGAAGAAGCAAGCTAAAGAGTTTAATGCACACAAGACAAGAATTACACCTTCACTGTAAACATAATCAGGACGAGCATGCATGTGGATCATTCAAACAACAACCTGGATACCAGAGTCTAAATAGTTTAGCACAAAACATCTGTTCCAATATCTGGCAAAGGCATCACAGCCTGGCAAAGGCAGACAACAGGGTTTGTTAAGATCCACCTTTCTAAGTCAAACTGACTTAGAAAATAAGTAAAGCTAAAAAAGTTTCCTTAAATAATAATGTCTAAAAGCAAGTAGCAAAAGGTGAGGTCTTGTACAATCAACAGTAAAACCAGCAAAATCTTGAATGACCCAGTGTTGATAACTTCCAAGAGCCTGAAGTCATTTTACTAATCTCAAATTCATTACATGAAATTTCGTTAAAATGAGCCATGTCTCAAGCAAACCCATTATATGTCACCACCTTGCACTGAAGCTTTAACTCCCTGTGCCATTAGTTTTATGTCTTGTGGCTGGTCTTCTAAAGGTCCTCTACCTCTTCTATGTACTGAAAAATGAGGTGTGGAAGTACAATTTCAGAGGCAAGCATTAGCTTGGCATATCCTAACTTCGAAGTCTTCACTTGGCAACCTAAACACTACAGCCTTAAACCACATTTTTAGAAATACTATTGCTTTTACACCTTCTGCAAAAACTTTCCACATTAAGTTTACTGTTGGAAGAAGGAAGGCAAGTGATTCTAAATCTGCTGGTGGGCACTGTTTCTTTTAAGCTTTCTTAGAATCATAGAATAAACAATATTTGAAAAGACCTTTAAGATCAAAAACTCTGGCACTAACCATTGCCACTGAGAGCCTGAACAGCACGAATAAGCCTAAGCAACAGTTTCTGGTTTTTTATACTGAGCAAAATTGCCTGCTTAAAGTTGTGACTCTGCAGAGTTCTCATCAATAACACTATTGTCACATTCAGAGAACGAAAGGAGCACACACAAAGTGTTTGAAAGCATAAATTTTCAGGTTTGAGAAAAGCTGTAAAGAGGACAAGATGTCTCGCCAGTGTCATACAAGTCCACCTTTTCAGATATAAGCTAGTAAAAACAGTTGCTTTGTCCCTCCCATTAAAGTCATTTCACTTGCCATCATCTTTTTACAGCCTTTTCTAATTACAGAAGCAAGCTTTCCTCTGGAGTTAGCAAGGCCCCTGTTACCATAACTACAAGGGATTCTTCTTCCCATATCTCTTTTCTTCACATACCATCTTTTTCTTCAGCCAACCCACAGCTAGCAGAAAGGAGACCTCAGACAATAGAAACACTGGCGGACTACTTCTAGGCCATTCCCATAAGTACATTTCTAGCAAGTGATTTTCCACATGACAGCTGTGCTGGAAGTGTAATTCTAAAACTGAGACTCTTGCATTATCCCATAAACACAATTATGGGGAGATTAGTTGAAAGGCATTTCAGCGTTCTGCCATCCACACCCTGCAACCATATCAGAGTTTCAGTTCAGATGAAGTACTGACATTTTATGGAAACAGAAAGGAAAATTGCTATGGATTTAACAAAAAAACCTCAGCTCACAGAGAAAGTAAAGAAATTGGCATCATGATCATTTTGCAAGCAACTGACATATTATGTCCCTTGGCTCTGTTTTATTTTGTTGTTCTTAGCAACTGGTATTTTCAGGAGTGCTAATACACTTAGCATCATAGGAGGAGTGAGCAACAGGTTTCTCTAGCGGGTAGTAAACAAAAGCAAATTATGCATGTATTGGATAGGCCAGCCAGAAAACCTGCCTAGCTGAAAGTCATGCAGTGTCTACCATTCTATCTTCATTAAAATATCTTTTGCAAAAAATATCTTTTTTAAATGATATTCACCAAGCTCTCACTAAATGATTTTAATCATTCCCTTAAAAAAGAGGCCTGTGTGCTGAACTTTCAGTCCAGTGCTTGCCTGATTTTTTGTTCCTCAGCCTGTAGACCTTGATGTTCTCAGTATTTAACATCTTCAGGGGAACATAAAAATGATCTGAAGGATTTTGATCCTCCATTTTTATATATAAGTGAATTCACTTATGATCTATTATGGTAAGAAACAAAACTAAACAAAAGTTGGGGTTTTTTTAATCTGAAAGCAATGCTAGTACAAGAGTTAAACTGCTAGTAATTACTTTAAACATAATGATCTCAAAGAATTTGCTCAACTAAAGCAACACAAATATTATTCACTAGAAGGGAAAAAGATCTTGAAAAACACCTTCAGGCTGTTGTACTTTTTATATTGCTTTTAATACTGAAGTACAGTAACTTTTAACAACATATGCTGCCCGGCATGACAGACAGTTCAGAATCACTTCTTTTATATGCTGAATTCAAGAGAACCCAGTGCTTCTGTCTTACTGGATTCACCAACCTATTAGGCATTCAGAGCTCTGGAGAGGAAAGATAGGTGCATTAATATTGACAGAATTACTTCTTCCCACTCCAGGATATGGTAATGTTTTGCCGAAAATTATGTGCCCACCTTACCTTCTCATCCACATGTATAAAGGGAAGTAAATTAACACCCATACTCTCAAAAGTCAACCACAAACATAATGATGGGTTGTAAAAGCTACCTGTAAACAAGCAAATAAAAAAGCCAGAGTCATCATGCTATATTGCAGCTCCTAGCCAGATACACATGCATCAATTTCTCATGATGCACAGTCTAACCCAGCTACGGAGAACAACCCTTTTCACATGAAGGGTGGCTACAAATACAGTTCTGAAACACCAGAAATATATACCTTCTATGCTGGGAGCTAATAAGCAGATCATAAAACAGTGTTGTTTTAAGAGAACATATGCTTTGTACAGCATATGCATGTATTTGTATAGTAATATAAATTGAAGGTGTTTAAGGGCCCAGGTGAGCACTAAAAGACCTCATTTCTACCCTTACTTTCTCCATCAAAGATCTTCCTGTAAACCAGGCTCTGGTCCTCTGCTCTGGACAGAGAGTGGCACAGAAAGCCACATGTTTGGATTCATTGCTTGAAGAAACAAACAAGTTGTGATATAAAAAATCCCCCAAAAGAGCAGGAAGGGATGATGGGGTGAACTCAGGAACAGTGGCTTTTAACAAAATTACTCAGAAACAGAATGAGGTGGTAGGAACTGAAAAGTGTAAAGTTTTACAGAATTCAGGGTAAGGACAAGTAGGTACATCCTTCTTCCCATCAAACCTTCAGGTTCTTATAGTCAAAGCTGGACAGAGCTTGTCTCCTTCAAGAGAAGCTTCAGGGTTGCTAAATTTTTTTGCCATTCAAAGACAGGAATTCCCTGTCTTAACGGAGAGTGCCTGATAATGGGAATGTTGCATTCAAATTGCTTCTCTATGTCATTTAAATATTAGCTGGTAGTAACACCTGATTGAACAGTTCAGAGAAGATTCAGACACTTGATATGTTTAAGCACAGACTTTAAGTATGCATGTAAATCTACATCTGAAGGAATAGTCTATTTTAAGAAAGGTAGAAAGTGATTAAATAATATTTTTACCACTGCCTACATACGCTAAGCAGGCCAGTAAAGAAGCCTTTCACCCTACCTGACCTGAATCGTTAGAAGTAATCAAACTGATACGAGATAGGTTTATCCAGCCTAAAACTGCCTGTGGAGATGAGCTGAAAACCAACAAAGCAGAGAATAGCAGAGTGACCTGAAGAAAGTAGCAGGTGAAATAGTAGTGACTGCAAAATAATACATGAGGGTAAAAAAAATAACCTTAAGTAGATACTCATAATCAAAGACTATTAGCCAAAAGTATGTAGGAAAGCCAGTATACAAAAAAAAATCAGAGCTCAATGATTATCAAATAAACAAATAAATGACATTTTATGAAAGCAATATAGGTCAAAGCAGATAATGTAATTACACTTCAGTACAGAACAGTGATACAGATGTATTTTCTGGACTGCAGGTAGCTCAAATCAATCTACCACATATGTAGAAACTAAAAAGGAACAGATGGAAAAGTGCAGGATGATGGTAGGTTTTTGAAGAGCTTGTGTAAAAGAAGAGACTAAATTAAATAGTTTTTATTCACTTGGCCTTTCTAGCTTGCCATTCTGTTTAAAGAAAGTTAGTCAGGTTTACTGACAAAGCTCAGTAAGAAAGGTAAATGAAAACCAAACATTATAAAAACAGTCCATGAGCAGAATTTGGTAGTAGACTGCCAAATAATAAATGCCATGAAAAGTGTTTGTAGACAATGATTTTTCATATCTTCTCACAATACAAAAATAAGGAGGCAACCAAAGAAATGATCAGGCTTAAACAAAAGGAAATGCCTTTTTCCACAGAACTTCTTAATTGAGGTGTGGAATTCATTACGACAGGAAGTTGTGGAGGCCACATCATAAAAGGAATTGAAGAAAAAAAAAAAAAAGAGGGGGGGATTTGTGGAGGATAAACCCAGTGGTGGCTACTACATTCAATGGTCTGGATACAAACTTTAGCACAGGAAATTCTTAAACCATCAGTTAGTGGAGGTGAGGCTAATCACTTGCTACATTCCCTTTTCCTCATCCTTCTCTTTAAGTACTTATTGCAGGCCACTGATTGTAGCAGGACATTGGGCTGTCTGCTCTTCCAGTTGATCCACACATAAGTCCTTCTGGTCTTAAGTTACACTGCATTTACCATAGTGTCAGAAAACATTTGCAGTTGCTACCATCAAGTATGCTACAAAATCACATTTTGTATGTATATGTGTATAGCTACCCACATCAAAAGAGGCAATTTTTTGAGGATTGAATAAGAAATCCTCCAGCAGCTACAAATTACATGCTTATGAGGAAGATGCTACACAGATGCTACTGGCATAGTTATACCTGCCAAGCTTCACCCAAAAGCTCTCTAAAGAGGAGCAATGGAGGTACTCTGTATAATTATCCCTTAGTTTTTAATTATGTGAGTCTGAACTACATCTAGTCTTCATCAAATAACAATAATGCTATCTACATATCAAAAACATCACCAAGCAAATGTGTCCAAGAGCTCCAGTTGGGGTAGGTACCAGCAAAAGCAGTGCTGTCCTTGTGCTGCCACTGACAGCACGAAAAGCTAGGCATCCTGTTGCGCCTTCACCAAAAATTTTACAGCAATACTTCTGTCACATGCTATCTTCAAAATGCAGTCTGCATATACACCGCAAGAAGGTTGTGATCTAACTCCCTAAAATGAGAGTTGGGTTTTTTAAAATATTTGTGGTTGAGGCAGAAAAAAATCATGTCTTGTGATTCATGAGGGCTAACACCAGAAATGCAATGTTGCTCAACAGAGCAAACCACAGACATTCCTGACTTGTGCGAGCAATGGGACGTGCTCTAGTCTGCCAAGAGTTTGTCAAATGCAAATCGTTAATAGTAAAAGCTAAACTTCACACTGCAACAAAAGCTCAGATTTTGCTCAGAGATCCAGTTCCCCTGTATTTCGCTCACGATGGGTCTAATTTCACAAGGAACAGAAAGCTTCAGGGGTGGTAGAACAACATTCCATGACAAGCAGCGCTGTCAAGAAGGAAGAAGTCCAGGACACAAAACCTCAGGGAATGAGTCCCACTGAGAATCTGACTGCGAATGAGAGAAAAACTCTCACTTATTTGTTGGGACTGAATAGCAGAGACTGATGGCAACACTGGGCTGTCAGGAGCATAATTCCTTAGAAACAAGGTGCAGGACTGGTCTGTACCTAATTAGCTACACATTCAGGTGCAGCAGCACCAGGTACCACACCTATATGGGAAAAAAAAACTTCAATAATCTCTCAAACAGCTATTCATGTGAAACAGCATAGTGAACCAGCCTTATCGGACTCAAAATCTCTATGTCAATTTTCACATTCATAAATGTACATAAATTTCCTGTTTAAAAATTATATTTGTCATTACTATTCTCCTCCATAAAATTGTGATTTAAAACTATTCTTTTGTGTGGCAAAGCATGATAACATCTGCTTAACTATCATACCCTTTAAATTAAAAATGTTATGGCTGTGTATTTGGTCACTACAATCATCACTACATTTAAAGTATACTAAAAAAAAGAAATAGCACACACCCAAGTGATCAAAAGAAAGCTGATTGCTGAGACTGACTTATGATAAGAACCAACACAGTCAGCACTTTGAAAGCACGGCTCAGAAGAACCAGCACCAACAGAGAGGCTTTCTGTAGTCCTCTCCGATATTTACATTAGAAGTCGTTTGTGCAAAGCCCAGCAGATTTTCTGACTGAAGGCAGCCAGTCTCATGCAGAGGGTGGATGAGGAAGGAGGGGCGGGCAGGGGGCAGCAGGCAGTGGGAGCTGCAGGCTGGGAGTTCCTCTCCCCCAGCTCAAAGTGCAGAAGAAACAATGCTGAGAAAGCTGGGCACCTACACCCAGGTCAGAGGAGACAGAGAGTCCCCCACCGACGTTATCCCCCCACCACGTCCTGGCTTTTCAATAACATTTACGCATTCACAGCTGTGAACTAGGGAGCTTTATTTTCTTGTCTGACTTGGTGACTTCGAGGGGAAACACATTAGAAGATAAAATTTTCTTACAGTGATAAACTACAAAGGGGACAGTCCTTATGCACTACTACAAGGCATGCCTTGGCTGACATCCCTGTAACCCCACCAGCTTTTATTTTTCAGGGAGACCTGCAGTTACTGCAGCACACTCCAGATGGGATGCTAAGCAGGTGGTCACCCCATAGTAGGCAAATAGGACCCAAGATCCTACTGAGCCCAACTACCCCTTTGCCACAGCTCCCTCCTCCAACCATGGGCTTAGATCCCTGCCCAGCTACATTCTTCACTGTTCTCTGTTAATACCAATATGGGCTGGTTTCACATACATGGGGCTGGTATCTGTAGGTCGTGGGTTTTCTCCAGCCCTTTGGGGTTTCTTATAGAGTGGACTGAGAAGGTGCTCCTCAAATGAATCCATTGTTCCCTCTTCTGAACCATTTGTGATTTTAGGAATTCAGACACTGTTTTATATATAGCTGCAGCACGTCGCATCACCACACAGCAGGTGAAGTAGGGAAAATGCGCTGCAAACCTGGCACCATTGCAATGGTATCCACAGGTAACTGTGGTCAGGAAGATTCCCCTGCCCCTGTCCACTCCTCAGGACATTGGCTCCATGCCCAAGCCTTACAGCTCCAGCACTTTCCATGTCAATTTTATGCTGCCAGACAAATTAAACCTCCATTTCACAACGCTATGCTTGTCTGCAGCCTCAGCTGTTAGCCAAAGAGCAGTACAGTGCCTACGTGGGCCTCAGGCATCACCTCTGGACAAGCCTCTCATTTCACTCACTTCTCTGCAGCAGATCTCAGGCACAAAATCTGCTCTGCTCTTTGCTGTTATCAGGCTCAGTTTGCTATATACACCTTGCCCAAAGCAGCTCTGTCCGCCCCCTGCCAGCCTTGGAGTGTCAGTGACCTCTAGAGGCTCACGTCTTGCTCTGTGCTGTGCTGCAGCAGCTCCTGTCCATCCTCAAGGGAGGAAAAGCTCTTTGAGCAGGGAGAGACCAAGCTGCAGAAACGCCACCTGTGCATTGCGCTTGAAAATCTACACTTGTTTTTGGCCAACGGAGTGCAGAGTGTGTCAAACAAAGTGGGCAAAAATCAGTGGGTGAACCTCAGGACAGAGGGGCACCTGCCAAGCACATCACCGAACACAGCTGCCTGGAGAGATGGGCAATGAGCTGCTCGTGCAAGTTTGAGCTCCTCGATGGCTGAGAAAAGGACATGGTAACCACAAGAAAGATGTGAAGATCTCCTTCAGGATACAACTGATAAGGGGAGTCCTCTTCTACTAAGCAGGGAGGCAGCAAAGCCCCTGGGGTGCTTGAGCACCACAGTCCACAAGTAGCTTCAGATGAGCTGCCTTAACTAACACAAGTTTCTACCTAGACCTAACATATGTCAAAAATAATAAAATGTGTCACTAACAAAGTAGACAAGAGCTACGCTTATTCCATCTCTCACACACACTCAAATTGGCCACCAAGATAGTTTCTTTTCATAAATGGAAATGAAAATATATTACCCTGTATATCATATTTTTCAGAAAAAAATCCAACACACAAGCAAACAAAGGAACAAGCAAAAAAGTAAAAGAAGGAAATCCTGCTTATATCATATGCACACTTGTCATATTTTGTTTCCATTCCCTGGTACCACAATTAGCTACCATGCAAGATATATACCCACCTTGAAAAATGAAACTTCAAGCTGCAGGCTTCTGCTTCAGAGGGTCAGCAGCTGGTGATGAAAGTGCGAATCTGCCACTACCCGTAGTTCACGTTTAAATACTTTGTCACCTTTACAGGACACAGGTTTTCATAAATTTAAAAAAAAAAAAAAAAAAAACCAAAAAAAAACAGGGTTTTTAAAACATGTGGCAGCTTGGAATGTTCATAGTTGGGGAACACCCATTACATGCATAGGGAACAACCAGGCATGGGTAGCCCATAATCATACACACCAGACTGACCCATAGGTATGGCACCACTGGCTGGGCTGTTTAACATAGAGCTGTTTAGCATAACCCTGATGCATGTGCCTGCATTTAACCATCATTCATTTCCCATTATATAGTAAAGCACTTTGGGGATGCAGGATCCTTAAAACCCTGAGAATACAGAAGAGAGAGTCTAGGTATATATATGGTGGACACTAGTGATGTCCCTCAGGGCCCAGTATTTAGGGCCAGTGTTGTTTAACATCTCCATTGCTGGATCTGGATGAGGGGACTGAGGGCACATTCAGTAAATTTGCAAACACCAAGCTGAGTGAGAGAATTGGTCTGCTGGAGGGTAGAGGGGCTCTGCAGAGGGATCTGGACAGACTGGATCAATGGGCTATGGCCAGTGGTATGAGGTTCGATAAAACAAAGTTCCATGTCCTGCTTTTGGGCCACAATGACCCCATGCAGTGTTCCAGGCTTGGGGCAAAGTGGCTGGAAAGGTGTGAGGGCAAAAATGTCCTGGGGGTGCCAACTGACAGAGCCGAACATGATCCAGCTTGTGCCCAGGCAGACAAGAGGCCAACAGCATCCTGTCCTGTATCATCAATAGTGTGGCCAGCAGGGCCAGGGCAGTCATCATCCCCCTGTACTGGGCACTGGTGAGGCTGCACCTCGAATCCTGTTCTCATTTCTGGGCCCCTCAGTACAAGAGGCTCATTGAGGTGCTGGAGTGGGTCCAGAGAAGGGCAACGGAGTAGTGGAAGGGTATGAAGCACAAATGTGATGGGGAATGGCTGAGGGACCTGGGGGGGGTTAGCCTGGAGAAGTGAATACTCGAGGGGGGATAGCCTTTCACAACTACCTGAAAGGAGTTTGTAGTGAGGTGGGGTCGATCTCTTCTCCCCAGTAACAAGCAATAGGACAAGAGGTAACAGTCTGAACCTGCACCAGGGGAGGTTTAGATTGGATATCAGGAGCAATCCCTTCCCCAGAGAGGGTGGTCAGGCTTTGCAAGAGGCAGGGAATGGTGGAATCACTGTCCCTGGAACGGTTCACAAACCATGTATGTGAGGCCTTTAGTAGCTGGACTTAATGATCTTAAAGATCTTGTCAAACCTAGTTAATCAGAATTAAATTTGGCAAGGGATGTTAAAAATAACAGGAAGGGATTCTATAGGTACACTGCAAATAAAAGACAGACTAGGGACACTGTGAGCCCTCTCCGGAAGCTATCAGGAGAACTGGCTACCCCAGATTTGGAGAAGGCTGAAGTTCTTAATGACTTCTTTGCCTCAGTCTTTATTGGCAAATGCTCTGACCACACCACCCAAGTCTTGGAATGCAGACACAGGGAAAGTGAGAATGAAGACCTTGGGCTGTAGAAGAGGATTTGGTTCAAGACCATCTTAAGAACCTGACGAGACATAAGCCCATGGGACCTGAAGAAATCCATCCATGTGTCCTGAAGGAGCTGGCAAATGAAGTTCCTAAGCCACTGTCCATCATATTTGAAAAGTCAGGACAGCCAGGTGAAGTTCCCAATGACTGAAAAGGGAAATACAACTCCCATTTTCAAGAAGGGAAAAATGGATGAGCTGGGGAGCTACAGCACAGTCAGCCTCACCTCTGTGCCTGGCAAAATCTTGGAGCAGATTCTCTTGGAAGGCATGCTGAGGCACATGGAAAACAATGAGGTGCTTGGTGAAAGCCAGAATGGCTTCACTAAGGGGTAATCCTACCTGACAAATCTGGTGACCTTCTATGATGGCGCTAAGGAGCTGATGGACACGGGTAGAGCACTTGACATCATATACCTGGACTTGAGCAAAATGTTTGACATTGTCTCGCATGACATCCTTGTCTCTAAATTGGAGAGACATCAATTTGATAGGTGGACCATGTGATAGATAAAGAACTGGCTGGATGTCCAGCTGGAGACCAGTATCGAGTGCTGTCCCTCAGGGATCGGTGTTGGGACCGATCTTGTTCAACATCTGTGTCGGTGACATGGACAGTGGGATTGAGTGTGCCCTCAGCAAGTTTGCCGATGGCACCAAGCTGGGTGATACGCTGGAGGGAAGCAATGCCATCCAGAGGGGCCAAGATGTGCCTGTGAGGTGGCCAATGCCAACCTCGTGGAGTTCAACCAAGCAAAGTGCAAGATCCTACTCCTGGGTCAGAGCAATCCCAAGGACACATACAGGTTGGGCAGAGAAGAGACTGAGAGCAGCCCTGAGGAGAAGGACTTGGGGGTGTTGGTCGATGGAAAAATGAA
>JAOEHY010022950.1:0-14354 GCA_025447955.1 Psilopsiagon aurifrons
GTAAGAGTGGTGAGGCACTGGAATGGGTTGCCCAGGGAAGTTGTGAATGCTCCATCGCTGGCAGTGTTCAAGGCCAGATTGGTCAGAGCCTTGGGTGGCATGGTTTAGTGAGAGGTGCCCCTGCCCATGGCAGGGGGGCTGGAACTAGATGATCTTCAGGTCCTTTCCAACCCTAACTATTCTATGAGTCTATGATTCTATGATATTTACAATAGAGACAAAGAAGATTGAAGAAAAAGTAGGCAGGGAAAATGAGACAGAGAGACTTCTGAACAACAGAAATCTCCAGAAAAAGTTCAGTTCAGCCAACCTTTTATCCTGTTTGCTCTTTCTACCAGCACCAATATTGAGCAAGTGTCTTAGGGTTAAACCCAACAAATACTGACCACATCAAAGGCTGCATATCCAAGGAAACCTCTGCACAACCAGAATTTCACTTGCTCTGTTACCAACCACAGTTCCCCTTTCAACTGCAGCAGAGAGAACAGGGACAAAGACCATTTTTATCTCAATTTCCTTTTCCCCTTTTTTTTGTAATTAGTCTAAACAATTAATTCAGATTACTGCAATTTAGCCAAGACATGCACAAGCTAAACAAGTTCTTCTATCAGAAACCAAAATCCCTTCCACTAACCTAATTACAGACACATTCAAGAGCATTTTTCTGCATAAAACTGAAGTTATGGGTTAAAATCCTATCATCAGTAAAACTCAAGTGTTTGGAGGCACTGTTGGAAGATAGATGGTATGCACAGTACTACTTTGACTTGAACAATTTTTTGAAGGAAACGAGATGGGCCTTCAGCAAGAGAGGCAGTTTCTCAAAGTATACTGAAATGCCACAGACAGGACTGTGATATGAATTAAGGCAGTGAAAAGGAATAAGAAGTTATAAAGAATGGAATAAATACATTCCTAATTGACAACTGAAGCAGCAATTATGAACTCAGGCTTTTGGTTTACTTTAGAACTATTGGGTGTCTGTTTCTTTTTTCATTTAGGAGTGTGTGTGCACAGTCTGATTTGCTTTCCACATGCAACAGCCACACTGCAGCTGATATTTACTTCCGTTCTAAGTGGAGATGGTACACATTCTTTCAGAAAACATCTTACAACAAATAAATGTTTCCAGGAACTTCCTGATTAGAAAACACGTTGGCGAGGTCTGCAGACCTAGTTAAGCTTTTCTGCTGCACGCCTGGTTTGTAAACCAACTTAAAAGCAATATAACATGTCTCTGTTAAACAGTGATATACTTGTATATCTGGTAGGCAAGTCTATAGACACCTGTAAATTCAGATCAGGTTTCCCTGTTCTCCTCTCTACCTTGGCATCTCAGTTTTGATAGACTTGGTATAATAAATAAGCATTTCAGAACAGGGTGAGTACTTCGGGTGCATTGGTGCCAATTGCAACACTTTGCATCTCAGCCACACGGGCTCAACTTGATCAGTGCCAGCAGTGCTGAGGGTTCCTTCTGCTCCAGCCTTGGAGGGGGTCCAAGGAGACTTTGGGGTCAGGCAAGGGGCTTGCTCCATGCTGAACCTTGACCAACCTCCTGGCTGCAGCACAGTTGTGAACTGCTTCTGGTTGAGCATTAACTTTGTCCTGGGTGTTACCAACACAGGAGCTGTGGGTGCACCCACCTGTCGAGGCACCTGGCACCACAAGGCTACACCAGGACACCCCAGTGCAGGACCAGTGATGCCAAGGGGAAAATCCTCAGGTGGAACCGTGGTTGAACGAAATAATACAGAAGCCAATGCTCTCATTTCAATTTTCCTTTGTTGTGGTGCCTTTCTTCTTGCAACATCTGAGGATTCTTGCTCAGTTCAATTTGCAGTCCCTGATGTAATGTGTTATCTGTTAGACTTTCATTTTTCTAATGCTTTTGAAGCTTCATTTTTAATGTGTTTTTTTTATGCCCTCTTATTCAAGAACTGTGGTCTCTTATTCCATGCCTTCTAAAGTCCTCAGGAATGGATCTCTGTGGCTGACCGAAGGAGTCAGTGTAATGCCAGTATCACCCAGAGACTACAGTCACAAAAGGGTAACTGTTCCTCATGTATTTTCTACAGGCTTTCCATTGCGACTGGAGCATGAGAGACAGACCGATGCAACAGCTACAGACTGACAACCAGGACAAGTTCTTCTATGTGACCACACAAGCCACATCCACACCCGGACCTGAAGCACATTTAGTTTAGTACTGCAAAGAGATGAAATTAGCCATTCTTGCAAACCAAATCTGAAGGGGAATCAACCATTCCCATCTCTTTATTACGTGTATGAAGAGAGAATGGTTCACAAAGACTGTAAGAAATGCTACAGAAGGTGTCCCTGCTTGTTGCAAAGGGTTGGACTAGATGACCATTAAGAGTCCCCCCTAACCCAAATGATCCTATAATTCTATAGACTTAGCTTCAGATTAAAAATAATTCCATTACTGAAAATATATATCTTAATAGGCCAAACTATTAAACTTCAGCTCAAATGTTATATATGCCTTAAACCATACAGAGGAGGAGTCCTGTTTTACCTTTGGTACTTAACTGTATTTTAGGTTAACAAACTGTTTGCTCTTCTACTGGTTTATTTACCATTTGTGGGACACTTACATAGTTGCTAGGAGTATATACACCAACACATATGCTTCCAAGAATGTCAATAAAGGCAGATCTGACTCTCAAGTGTTTTTGCACACTAAAGTTTATGATCCTGGACTGAAAAAAAGGTTGTTAGAACAACAACGCTGACTGAATATTATCAAAATAGACAGTAATAAAGCAATTAAGCATGAGAGAGCTATGTGTATTTAAGAAATAGTCTACCGTCTCTGGGAAAGCCCAGTAGGGTAGAGTTTCTCATAGGCTGGCAAGAGCCACTATTCAAGCACTGCAGAAATACAGTGATTCCTAATGGACATATCTGAAGAGAAGTCTGCTCCTGGCACTGCTGAGAAGTGCTAATGGCATGACACAGAATTGATTTGCTCTGTCTCTTCAAGAGAAAAATGTATTCCTTCTCCTTCCTTACAGGCTACTGGTCAAAAGTCATCATGCACAATTTGAACTATGCAATGCCTACTAAAAGCAATTCTGTTTGGGTTCTGCAATACCATTTTAAGTCCAAATTGATAGATATTTTCAAGTGGTATTTGTTGATATTTCCACTAGCTTCCTTTAGAGGTTGATCTGTAAATGATTAAGTTTCTCACAGTTCTGTCACGGACAGCTAATTGCACTGTGCAGTTCTATGCTTTTGTATGCTTTTGCATGCTTTTGCTGTTCACAGGGGAAACTGTTTCATATAATCACAGAATGGTTTGGGCTGGAAAGGAGCTTAAGGTCATCTAGTTCCAACCCCCTGCCATGGGCAAGGATGTCTCACACTAGACCATGTCGCCCAAGGCTCTGTTCAAACTGGCTTTGAACACTGCAAGGGATGGAGCATTTAGCACTTTTTTGAGCAACCTGTGCCAGTGCCTCACCACCCTCACAGTAAAGAACTTCCTTCGTGTATCTAACCTGAACTTCCGCTGTTTCAGTTTTAACCCGTTACCCCTTGTCCTGTTGCAACAGTCCCCAATAAAGAGCCCCTCCCCAGCATTCTTGTAGGTCTCCTTCAGATACTGGAAGGCTGCTACGAGGTCTCCATGAACTGAAGAGCCCCAGTTTTCTCAGCCTGCTCTGGGTTTGGTCCAGCAACTCCATGTCCTTCTTACACTGAGGACACCAGAACTGCATACAGTGCTACAAATGGGGTCTCATGATTGCAGAGTAGAGACCTCCTGGTCATGCTAGTTTTTCTACTTTCCCTGATCAAGATACCAATCTGGAGTTGTGAAAAGCATATTCTCTGAGCCGGGGGGGAAACCCTGATAGCTGTTCAAAACTTACATAGCAGTGAACAAACAGGAACTGGTGTCTACTGAGAACTGCAGCTTAAGTAAGTTTCAAACACTTGGAATAGAATTTGTAACTTAACCACTTGTGAGATGCTTACATCTAACACACCATACAGCACTGTTTATCTACAAGCCACACAAATTTGGCTTCCAAACACAAATGGATTAAAATAAATTTCTAAAATACCCACAAATGCCTATCTCACCCTTGCTGTTTCACTCATTTTGAGATATACAAAATGAGGGTACTGTCCCAAATTATTGAAGAGAAAGCATTTCATTTTCACACAACAGCATCCTGCATGCTGGAGAGAATTTTCTGGACTATCTGACTTAATGTAAGTTTTTAGTTTCAAGAAAATAACTCACAGAACATAGATTTCACTAAACACCTAGCTACACTTCCCCTCCCTAATCAAGGACTGGTGCCACAGACCCACCGTAACTGGCTTTTGTATTAAGACTGGCTTTTGTTCCTGATCTCTTTAGTCAACTCAGGAGAGATCATCTACTGTATAATAATGCTCTGATATTCCAAGCAAATTCTCCAGTAAGTATAGCATATTATTTATAACTTCTTCTATTTCAACTGCATCCATGTGATACCTGCATGAAATGGAATATCTACCACATATTGCAGTGTCACCACATTCCAAGTTCCTGTGAGAAAACCAATGTGTGCTGTCTTCGACATTCATGGAGGATGTCAACTGATGCTTGTAGTGGTTTCCGAGGTCTACAAGAAATTACCTGTAGGCGTACTTTATGCATGTGCTTATGTCATCTCTTCCTCTACAGTTCAAGAAGTGTGTATCACGGTGAAGCATATGCTGTATTGACTAGTTTGGGATGGTTTGAATAAGGAGGTCACTGGCTTCTTGGCAAGAATCTGACCATCTGATGACTTGATTCAGTGTCACAGGTTCAGTGAACAATCACAGTGAATCACTGTTGAAAAGCAACAACCTCCCCTTGTAACAAACCCTGTTCTCAGTGACGGCCAACAGTCCACTAGCATGTACAAAGTGCAGCTATAAACTTGTTCACATTAACAGACAGGGTGGCCAAGAATGACACTCAAAGCATAAGGAGGGAAATATTGAGGAATATTGAATGTAACACACAGAACCTTCTTAAAACCTTTTAGTTCTCATTCTAGCTGTCTTATTATGCTACTTTCAGTCATGCTGTAAATGTCTTTTCCTACAGCTGGTTGTCACTGAGTCTCACTTACCAGACTATTAGTTAATTTGAACAAATGAAATGATCTGCTGACAGAATAGCTGTTTATTTCATTAATTTCCACTGAAAGCTTTCATGTCAGCTCTTTCCACCTTTCTCCATTGCTTTCCTTAGAGGTAATAATTTATATTGTGAAGTCATTGTGTTTGGAAATATTAGGCAGCCAGCTAGTTGGGGTTTCTTTTCTATTACTTGGAAAAGAAAAATACTACTATTGTAAAGGCTCAAGAGCTGAAGTTACTAATACATACATGCGGGCATAATGTTTTTTAAAAGACAGTGACCAAAAATGAAAAAAGAAATTTGACAATACCACTATTCTTTTATTAGTACCATCACATTTCATTGAGCTTACCTAAGTATCTTTTTACCAACAATGATTATTTGTTTTAAACCCATACAACCTGAATGTGATATCTAAGTACAAACAGTGAAAGACTCCTAAAATGTGCAAACTATTTAAGAAACTTCCAGTTAAAGTACATGTTATGCCTTATTTGCTGAGACCTGACCATGTGTTTCAAAAGGCATTCACAAAGGTTCATTTTGTGTGTGCCCAGGAGCAATAAAGGAGTATCTCTGGAGTTACACGTGGTGTAACTGGTTTGTAACCAGTTTTAGCTTCTGTAATACCCACTGAGCTTGGGTTTTCACCTGAAAAAAAAGCTATATGAAGCAAACTAAAGACCAACTTCAGCTTCCAGTTCAATGCAGGAGGAATCCAGCTGACAGCAGCAGAGATATACAGAGATCAATAGGGAACTCAAGGTCCTTAGTCACACTAAAGGATTGTTTTTCCCCATGAAGTAGTGTTGTCCTAAGGAAGACTATAAGTTAGTAGCACAGATAGAAGGAGATGAGGTTCTAGCTCCACTTAGCTTAATGGTGTCAAAATAGCCAACAACTTCTGCAGGGGCATGACTTCAACCTCAATTTCTATGTAGACAAAATGGTACATCAACAGATGTGGTGAGAAGCCAGCTAGTACATATGCTCAGTTTTGTACAAAGACCTTTCAGAGAACTATCTCAGAAAACACACATCCTTAAGGTAAACTTGCCATTTTACCATCTGAATTAGAAGTTTTCAAACCAATAATTTCTGACATCCATGGCATGTTTTTCAGAATACTGAATCAAAGGGCTACTGCGGAAAGCAAATTCAGCTCACAGAAACAAATGTGTGAGCAAATCCATGTCAGAGACCAGGAAAGTTAGCTTTAAAACCAAGACAGACTAGTCAGTTGAAGAACATTTAAGTATACGAGACAGAAAACTGCAGCCATTGCTCACTGCAGGAAGAGGTTAGAGTTGTCCTGCTATCAAATCAGGATTTTCACTCCACAGCTATCACACACCAAAATCCCTCCAAGTACAAGTAGACCTGGGCTCCCCATCTGTTGGAGGAAAGGGACCTCAAAGGGGTCTGCTGCTTTCCCTAGGAAGAGTAAGATGGCAGCTCAACTGCCTTCCCCATTGGAAGAGGGAATTCTGGACAGTCACTCCCCATCTGGAGACATCCAACAAAATACGCAACAGACTTGGGCTAATTTTCCACATGCCTAGAGAACATCCAACAACAAACTCCTATAACACTACCTGAACCCTCCAATTCTGCATGTCTTGCCTTGAGGGAAGGCCTTGTCCCAAAAATTCATTGATGCACCTTTTCAAGCACTTGGCAAAATGCAAGTCCCACACAAGCCTGCTTCAACGGTAAGAAACAATCAGAGTTCTTCTGTTAGGTAACAAAGACACTTAGCTCTTCCCCTCTCCTCCCAGCATGTATTTTAGTCAGTGGTTTAACCTTTGTGGGTACTCTAAAAACATATTTTCTAGCTAAAACATTTATACAGCCACTTATATTACATTCTTATCTATCCTTCAATTTTTTCAATTCACAACTTGAGAAGAATGTGAATGAACAAATGACAGATTTCCCAACAACTTACACATAGAACTCTGAATTCTTGGAAAATAGAAGAAAGTCTTCAGAACATTCCTTACATGAACTGTTGCATTCTATTCACAGAAGCACACCAACGTTAAGAACCAGTCTTCTGAACTGGCCAGCTATGGCTATTTTAGGAAAATCAAACAGTAGTTTTGGTTTAATTTATTTATACTCTGTGCTCACCTGTTTGTCTGTGTTACGGTGATGTTCTCTGAGGATCTGGCAAAGCATTACTCAGTTCAATGAGTCCTCTTCCTGTTGAGAATTCTATTTCTTCAAGCTGATATGCCATGAAGGAAGTTTCCCATGACATTTGCTAGTGTTTAACACATTCTACCATCACAAATACAGTAAGATGAACTGCAACGTACATATGATCTATACAATCTCATCTGTAATGGCACCTATTTCCCCACTAGGATTAGTATCCTTCACTGTGTTGGCTGTATTGAAGACAGCTACTAAAAAGCAAAAATGTGGCACTCGTTTATGTCCCATTCAGGACAGGCCTCAGGCTACATAGGCACTGGTCATCATGCAACATGAAGAGAAGGACTTGAGGAATGAAGCACTTGGAGCCAAAAACCCTGTGTCCCCGCAACATACTAATTTGGTCTCTTCATATCACAGCAGCAGTCGTCTGGTCCCTGGAACCGGCTGTCTCTATGAGGATGGTGGTCCTTAACCTTGAGGTCTTCTGATGTCAGCTAAACCCATTCAAATAACTTGCCCTGTGCCTTGCTGCCAGCTCAAACAGGACCATCTGTCACAGTACAATCATTTGCAGATATTCACAGCTGCTAGGTCACTGAAATAATTCCATTCATATATTCTATGAAACATATTCAGCTCTCTGAACTTCTTCACTTTTGATAAATCACAGAAAAGGGTGAATACATAAAAGATGCTCTGTATTTCCTCTCTCTTTCAGCATGCTTTTTTTTCTACATGGAGTAGCAGTTTTGCAGCCTTTCAATGGAAAACACACATTAGATCTAATCATGCCATTTTTAGACATTAAAAATAATCCACAATCCACATATTGCAATCAAACTAGAATGACTTTTTGCATGATACTGCACCCATGACTTAGAGAGAAGGAATCCTGGAGGGGAAGAAATTAAGAATTATATTAACTGGTCCTTTTTAGGATCCATTTCTCCAGAACACATTGGATAAGCACAAATTAAAATCATGCTGAACTTCAGAGCGGCATTAGTGTGCTGTGTGACATTTGAAGCAGCACTTTCTGCTTGCTTTCTGATCCTCTTTCTGCTGCCAGTGCTTCATGATCCTACAAGTGAAAGAACAGAAATAAAACTGCAATATAAATGTACAGACAGGCCACTTGTTGAGGTTCAGAGGCCTCGGCATCCAACAGACCTATTTCCAAGCATTTCAAGTGCTTTTCTACTGCATCACACCTGCAGCCAAACATCCATCAGCATACAGTACTCCAGCAGTAGAAGGCTATCCTGCCTGTGGTTTCTGGAGATAAAATATGAAGAAGGAAGGTTCCACTTGTCATCTGCACAAGAGGCCTCAAGGAGTAACATGATTTCCACACATTGCTACCTCCTTTTCATTGGGAGGAATTGCATACCAAGCCTTCAAGAGATGAAATATAAAGATTACCTCCACATCCAGGAAACACAGTTTAATTTCTCATACAACCTTATTTCCAATGACATGGAATTTGTGATCTGTTTTGTATTTCAAGGGCAGCAGCGATTTGTTTGAAACTAAGTTATGATTACCTGCATGACTCATGCAATTTCCACAGCCATTTATTAAACAAAAAAGAGTTCAGTTAAAAGAGGAATAAACATTTATATAATACCCTCTTTTTCTTGAGAGTGATCCCTTCATAGATGTTGGGAAACAGTAAAGGAAAAAAAAGATCATGTCAGCACAGTATTGTTGGTCATACACAAAACAATGTTATGCTCCATCATGTTTTCAACACTGGAAACAGGTATATTACAAAGTGCTTAATTCCCCAGTTTTTCTGAGTCAGCTGTAGTGGTTGCTTTGAATGGCTCTAAAGGAGCAAGCTGTAACTGGTACTTCTGTACAGCTCCAATAATATACGTCAAGCCAGCCAGCCAGCTGCTTTCACAGCAAATGCTCAGTGCAGAAAAAAATAAGTCAGTTCCATTCTGCTATGTATTAATTTAATCTGAACTCCAGGTTGTAGCTTTCACATGACTGAGAACGTAAACTACATGGGGGTGTTGTTCTTTCCGCTCCCCACTTCAATCAGTGGAATAGGAGGAGGAAGGATGAAACCTTTGCTTAACTCATATCCCTAATTTTCACCAAAAGATTCCACCCAATTATTTCAAGTACCTAAACACTTTTGATGCTGGCACTGACTCCTGAGAGAACATAACTGTTTTGTTCTGATGGCCATGAAATCCAAATTTAAGTTTATAGGGTACTTATGTCTTAAGATACATTAGGGTAGCGTAGTCTTCCTCTCTGCCCCATCATCCCAAGCCTCTCCCAAAAGATCAGCCTCCATTCTCACAGGGACTGAGAGAGTTGCTCTGGGACACAAAAAGGAGTTCCCAAATGTTGCATAATTTCCTAAGGCTTTTGTAAACACAAACTATGATAGTCACAGAGCCCTTTATCACCTTGAATAAACAGGGAATATTTAATGCATACCAGAGTAGAGGTGCGGGCTAGAGAAGGTAAACATACACCTGTGTAAAGAAGTTAAGACCTGTCTGCCTGCCAGCTTCACCTGATTGCAAGACCTGCACTGGATTTCTGATGAATTATCATTATGAGAACATGGGAAATTCACCAACACTTGCAAAATGCACCAGCAGCCCACTGTTACCCAACCCTGCAGCCCTTGCTCATATTTCATAACTATCTTCACCCTACATACATCTTATTTCTCATACAAGCTTTTCTGGATCAAGTTTTTGACTGAAACTAGTTAATAATCAAATATATGCAATGCTTCACCATGACAGGCTCATTTTAGGGAATTAACCTCCCAGAACAACTTGACAAAGGGATGACCTGCATACGCTGATATGAAGTGGAGAGGAAATAGGAACAGCAGCTGATCAAGCCACACTGAGTGACCAAGCACAATGAGAGATTTGGATGTTTTTCTCCAGCACAGTAAAGTACAGTTTTTCAGACTGGATGGTTCCTCCTCCCAGTATATGACAAAAAAGAGGAGACATTTTACCCTGCTTTTTGGCTGCTTTTTTTGGTTTGGTTTTGTTGGGTTAGGTTTTTTCTGGTTTTTGCCTGATTGGCTTGGCTCTTGTTTTGTGGGGAGTTTTGGTGGGGTGGGTTTTGTACACATAGGATACACTGGCTGGTCTTAAAGCCTGAGTGCAGCCCCCAGAACTGTACAGAATTATCTCTAGCCCTAGTAACAACAGTAGTAATAATACAGCTGGCACTGTTGCCATAAAAAAAAAATCAAACATGGTTTCATAAAGGAATACCTCTGTTGGTTCATTAGAGGAAATCTTTATCTGGGACTGTAGTGATAGGACAGTTTATGGGTTTAAACTTAGACAGGGGAAGTTCATGTTAGATATAAGGAAGAAGTTCTTTACTGTGCAGGTGGTGAGGCACTGTCACAGGTTGCCCAAAGAAGTGATGAATGCTCCATCCCTGGCAGTGTTCAAGGCCAGGCTGGACACAGTCTTGGGTGACATGGCCTAGTGAGAGCCATCCCTACCTATGGCAGAGGGTTGGAACTGGATGACTTGAAGGTCTTTTCCAACCCAAACCATTCTGTGATTCTGTGATTAGGGGCCAATAGCACAAAACAAAAAAAGTCTTTTGTGTGCATATATAAGTGCAGCCAACAGGTTTTATGTTCTGAATCACTATTTGAAATGCATTCCCACATTGAAGTGTATTAAGAAAACATTATGGGGTCTCCTGCAGGAGCGTCAGAGCTGAGGCTGAAATTGCACACTTGATATACTTCATTATACCTAGCTATCCACTGAACAGCTTGTAATAATACACACTGTTCCAAAATCTTTTATACATAACCAGAGGCTGTTTTGGGGGCCTAGAAATTGTATCACTGCAGGAGGCCTGCAAACTTAGGAACTGAGACCAGCTGTCTTCATTTTCATGGGATGCTTACTATTTAATTTTTATTTTCATTTTAAAGGCTAGCACATAATTTATCCACCTGCATTTTTTAGGGCCTCACATGTAACTTGCCAGACTTTTTGAATCCAAGCTCTGCTTAGCACAGCTGTGGTGCTCCCGCCTGCTTGTTTCCATGTCCTCTGTGACCACAGTATAAAGATACACAGAACAAGAGCAGAGAGAGGAACCTAGCTAGATCCAACGTATGAAGACTTGCCTCAGAGCATCAGAAAAAAAGAAACAAACAAACAGAAATACTCCAAAGCCTCTTTTGGTTTAGTAAACCCAGGGAGTTGGAGGGGTAAGGGGGGAAGAGAAGGATTATTTTAAGCATAAAAACCTATTCTACCTTTTTCTGCCTGGGTTTCTCGGCTGAGTTTCACCCAAGGAGAACAATCTCTAGAAGGAGCTTCTAGACTGCATTGGATGCAGCTTCAGGTTCTCCATGAATGTTTCTGCACTGTACACAGAACTGAAAAGCCTATTACTTGAAATCAACTCTGTCCAGCACCCTCTCCCTTGCCCACTCTGGCAACAGAAAAGCATGTTGTATTTCCCACACCAGATCAAAGCAGCACCCCATCAGCACTGTGAGGGGACTGTATTCAATCTGTAGGGAGGCCTCAGTCAGTGCAAAGCGCTGGGCTCAGCCCTGCTGTCTTTAAGGAAAGCCAGAAATATCTGTTAGCATAAACTGTCAGCCCTTTTTGGCGCTGAACACATTCTGCACAACCCAGAAGTGCCCCCATCTGTAATATGGAGAAATTACATTTCCTTTATAGGATGGTCTGAAAACTACAGCCAGCTATGGAACAAGAACAAGGTGCAATGATTAGCAATTGCTCTTTAGAGGTTTTTAACTCTTATGGTCAATATGTGGAGTAAGTCACAGAGTGTCTCCGTTTTCAAGGCTAAATCATCACAGCGTTGTTCTGCCTCATTTAATTTCTGCCATATATTTCACCTTTTGTGACCTGTTCCTCCCGCAGAATTCCCTAAACGGCCTGAGAAGCACAGATCCTAGGCTGTCTGGCAGCTGAAACCACAAGGTGCTTGAAGCTTCAGGAGAAAGCTTGCTCACATAAGTTGTGCAACCACACTTCAGACAGCGTTTCCTCTGCAAATTCTAGAGATGAATTAGCTAGATATAAAAGATTAAATATTGATCCTAGAATTACAGGAAGAGAGAATTATGATTTCACTTTATTAGGAGAGCTGAAGGAAAGGAAAAAAATCATGACTCTATGCCTGACCATCTTCCTAAGCAAGCAGAACTAGGAAATAAGGTCACAATCACTGAGGACTTCCAGAGTGCCCAGAGCTGCCTTTGCGGTCACTTTGGTTATTTTCCTTCAACATGAGAGGCGCCCTGACAGTCAGGAAATCCAGGCTCCTGCTAGCCCATAAGACAAGAAACAGCACTATTCAATCTAAACAGAACAGTCAGACGAGGATGACCATTCTGGGCTCATTTTCAGTTGTGTTATGAAGTTTAAATGGAAGCAGATTGAACTTAAATCATGAAACTCAAAACTTCCCTCCTTGTACAAGTCAGTACAAACTCTTCTTTGCACAAAACTAAAGCTATTCAAAGGTCAAGGACATAGTAGGACCATCCTGCCTCTGAATAGCAGGACATTGATTGAGCCATATTAAAAATTGAAACTCCAGCAACACTGTCCCCCAAAGCATGCCTACATGAATGCAGGGGGGTGACAGACCAAGCAGGAGGGACTCCCAAGGGTCCTCTGCCAGTATTATACTGGTCAACCATAGCACAAGGACAGCTTTGCTAGCAGGTACAAACTGCCTGAGTCACGAGGCACATGACTACCTTCATAACCACTCCTCAGAGTTCATCACTACTGCAGATGTACAATATAACAGTAGTTATTCAAAAGGTAATTTCTACTAACACACATTTTCAGTTATATATATGGAGTAATCTAAGTGCTTATTTTGTATCTCCAGAATTATGGCTGAAGTCATCTTTACATACGAATACCAGATGCTCACAGTGTACTAATCTAAACTTACACAGATTTAATACCTTATTTTACAGTCAGCAACTAATCCAGTGAACCACTACATATTCAGACTGCTTGGTGTGGTAGGGTCAATAGTATTTCTGTGTCTTTAAGTACAAAACATGATAAGAAAAAACAATTTTGATCCACAAAACTGGCAAAAACCCCCCCAAAAACCAACAAACCCAAAACCACAAGACAAGCTACTATACAATATAAAGTACTTCTTAGCCTCTGAACATAGTGCCCTAGAACTCAAATAGCCATGAACAACAGAAAGCATGCATCAGATAGACAAAGCACTGAACAGTAGAAAAACACTTCAACAAAGATGTGACTCCTTAGAAGGGTCTCTACAAATCTCTTAGCCTAATCCAAAATTGTTCTCTGTCTGCAGGGGGTCATTGCACTCACTCCAGCATACTCTGCACATATGAGAAGGCAGCAGAGGCTTCCCAAATCCCTCACAAAAGCGGCTTCACTGGAACTTGTCTCCATTTACTGTCTAGAGCAGTGAATGCTGACTGGAAAGTTCTCATTCAGGAGACCTACGGAAAAACCAATGTCCCCAAGTTCAGCACACATCTACCTGAAAAGGGGAGGATTATTATGTCTCTTCCCACTATCTCAATACATTATTTCAATTAAAAGAATTAGCATTTGTTAGTCTAAGTAGACAGAATACAGCACTGGTAAAGATCTATCAAGTATATAATGTCTCAGGTTTCAAACAAAAGAGGGCCACAAAAGCTGAAGAATTCCCTTAGGTGAGTAAGTTTTTAAATCTAGATACGCACGATAATGTCCTTAAACTGAGTGAAAAGCCTGCATCTGAACTTCACAGCTCTGCTGTGGAGCTGTGAGGCTGCCACTGGACCAGCTGTTATCCAGAAGTACATTGGTTCAAAGCTGTTTCAGAAGTGCATCTGCTGCACTGTGAAAATAAACAGTGAAAGACTAACATCTGGATTAAAACACCTCAGTTAATTAGACGGAAAAGATCATAGAATCATAGAATCATAGAATAGTTAGGGTTGGAAAGGACCTTAAGCTCATCCAGTTCCAACCCCCCTGCCATGGGC
>JAOEHY010022954.1:0-14782 GCA_025447955.1 Psilopsiagon aurifrons
CAAAACAAACAAACTAAAGCAAACTTCCTGAGGTTATTTTGACATTTGTAGACAGCTTATGAAAAAATCTTTTCCTGTGTTTTTCCTTTGGTGCAGATATTGAATTGAATTTTAAATACAATTTTAATTTCCTTTTTTATTGTTGTTACTTGTTTTGTAAGCTTAGCCATTATAGTACAAAAACTAAAATTTGGGGGGGCGGGTGTCTTCTGGTTTTGTATATGAAACTGTGTTGATTTCTAGAGCATTAAAGAAAAACAAATCTGTTTGAAACCACATATGTATATATACATATCAATGCTTATAATTCCCAGATTAGCTTGCTTCCTTCTTTTGTTTTTGGAGTAGAACTGGTCACTGTGGTTTAGAACTTCACTTATCCAGCTGTATTTTCAGAAATTCAACTAGTATAGGTTACAGGGCTAATATCAAATCAAATGATAATCCAGATCTTGATTTGACCAGACTCCTGGAAATGCAGAAATACAGAAAGCTGCCATTTTTTGATGTGATATTGTAGCTTTGCTTGCTAATAAGTTCTCCTGTTAATTGCTGGTGGAGGTGCTGTCTTACTGCCACTGGTACTGAGTCAGTACCTAGTGCAGTAGAATCTATTTGGCACCTTGACAGCAGTTTCTTGGTCGTTTGTGTCAGCAAAGTCTGTAGAGACAAATAGCCCTTCATCATTGCCTGAGCAGCACAGAGAAAAACCATTTTTTTCTTTTGCCTGCTATCAGGAATCTTGCTGACACTGTCAGCTGCTGAGCTTGAGTACAGCTACCAGCGCCCTTTTAAATGTGCAGGATAGGATGATGTACTTACTCATGCTATTGTGTGAAAATAGGACTTCAGCCTTCCAAATGATCGCCCCTGCTGTCATGGTTTAAGCCCAACCATTAACTCAGAACCATGCAGCTGCTTGCTCACTCCCCAGCTCCCAGAGGGATGAGGAGGAGAACTGAAAGAATGTAAAACCCGCAGGTTGAGATAAGCACAGTCCAGTAACTAAGGTACAATAAAAAACTACTACTACCTCTTTCTGAGTTTAACTCTTCAAGCATTGCATAGGAACTGACATACCCTTTCTAAAACAACTGCTAACTTTTCTTTCACTCAGTACTTGGAGTGAGTTACAATCTAATTGAGTTTTCTGAATTCAAGCATCTTTATGCAACAGTTTACTGTTCGAACTACTTTCTCCAGAAGAGTCCAGGCAGCCATTCTGCATTCAGAGGAATGTCTTCTGTCCTCTTAGCGTCAAGATATCGAACGCTGCCTAAGGTCTTAGCTGATCTCTGACCTTTCCAATTGTACATCTGAGTCTACTAAGGCAGACCCACAGGAAATCTTAATCTATTTTTGTCTGGAAGGACTTTATGAAAGCTGTCACTTGGATCTATAAATGCCATTGGAATGCATGAAGCTTATGTGACATTCACAACTGAAATATAAATGCAGTTTATGTAATAACTTTGTAATCATTTTGGAACAAACTCTTTTTAACCTCTTGCTTTCTCTTATAGCCTAGGAGATGCTCAGTCTCTTTAAAGGTGTGAACACTCAGAGCAGGGGATGTTTCCGAGTATGATCAGATAAGGATGAAACAGAATTTGCATCACTTGTTAAGACTTTTAGCCATTGTTTTAAGTAACTGTGTATGTTCATTTACAGATACAAAGAATCAGCACTTGAATGGCATGAAAAGGATGGCCACAAACTTCAGTCACTTCTATATCAAGTGTTACAAAACCCTGAAAATAGTCCTTATTCAAGTATTAATCCAATTTCCATCTTAAAATGTAAATGTACTAAAATATTCAGTTTGTTAACATTACACTGTCTTTGAAAGTAGTTCTCACTCAGTTAACACCATCTGTTTATACCCAAATATTTTCACTCCATTCAGCCAAGTTGAAAGTATCAGTAAAAACAGTCTGTGTGGGGAAAAGAAATGTGCTGATACACGTACATATTAACACAAGAGCCATTTTTAATACTGCTTTACTCTGTAGCCAAAAATTGAGCTGTTGCTTTTGAAATTCAGTAGAGGGAAAATTGAAAAAATCTTGTGAACATCTGGAACTTGAATCAAAGCCAAAGGCTGAACTTCCATTTACTTCCACATGAAAGCATCAAGTCCTTAATTCAATTCACTTGAAATGTTTGAGAGAGTTGAGAATAATTACTACATCATACATGCAACATTCATCTCCTCTGTGATAACAACACTTCATGTTCCAGAGCTGCTCGCCTTCCATGGTGAAAAATGAAGTCATTTTGTTGTGTCCTGTCTTTTGCTTTTTATCCCAATGGAGTTTCTTATGATCTGCAATCCTCTTAATGGAGGGAGGAGGAGGGGGAAAGCTTAATTCTTCGTAAAATTTTGTACTCTTCTCTTACCTTTAAAAAATATGTGACATGATGTAATATTATCCCCATTCACTCTCCGGCTTCTGCCACTGACCCCAACTATCTGCTGTTTTGGCTAGTCTTGATTCTTATGAAGAAATAAACAAAAAACCACCACTAGAAGGATGTCTCCAGGAAAAGACAAAGCAAGTATATTGGCATTTAAATCTTCTATTTTTCTTTGGTAGGGGAAGCATTTGTCAAAGGTTCTTTAACACTGTTTACATCAAGAGTCTTAATATATCACTGAGGAAAGGACCAGAAGCTTCCTTTGGAACTGCGTAGACTCCACTAAAGTCTTTTCACATAGCTTTGTTGTCTGTACTGATTTCTGGTTTCAGTTGCATTCAGCCTAGAAGACAAACAGCCTCAGTATCCAGCACCTCTTTACATCAGGTGGCTTTTTACAAAGTTTCTTCCCCAGCTGGAACCAGGAAAATTCTTTCACTTGCAGCTCACATGGAGGAACCTATGCAGAGGTGGCTAATAGGAACAAACATAAAAATTTATAGCCTGCCTTGTCAGAAAAGTGTGTGTTGTGACCAGGCAATTTTCAGAGAAGTGGTTCAGGATTTATAGGCTTGTTGGTGTTGGAGTGTTCTTCTCTAAACATCTTTCTCCTACTCACGTACTGCTGAGTTAGTGACAATAATGGAAGCTGAAGGGAAATAATTTTTCCACTGTTGTAGTGTGGATCATTAGCTCACCAGTTACATTCCATGAAACTAGGGTACTTTCTTATACTTTAGCTCCCATAAAATGGCTTTTCAATCAGTTTTAGGATCAATACTTTCTACTAAGTTCAGTGAGAATATATCCATTCAATTTAATGAGCATTGGATTGTCTTGATTTTTGTATTTGCTAAATTTGTCTTTCAGTGTTGAAAATGCTGACACTGAGGAAAAAATGAACTTTCAGTTTAAAATTAAAAGATCATCATTTGAATATGCTATTATTACTCAGAAAAGGCATACTTTTTCTCCAGTGTCACACGTTCTCCTTTAGCATCTCTAAGTCACAAAAGTGTTTTTAGGAACGGTGTCCCTGCCCATGGCAGGGGGGTTGGAACTACATGATCATAGAATCATAGAATAGTTAGGGTTGGTAAGGTCCTTTTCAACCCTAACTGTTCTATGATTCTATGACTGTCATAAAGCAATATGGTATGAGCAACTCAGATTAAATATTTGGGTTAGTATACCTTAGGTCAGCTGTATATTAACGTGATATTTGCACATAATAATTTCAAAATTATTGCAATGATTTGTATAGTCAGACTAAAATACTTTGCATTCTTTCACAGATTATTATTTTAGAAATAGCAAGAAATAGTAGCTTTATATGTCTAAAGATGGCCTTAGTCAGTGCTCCAAATTTTGAGAAAAACAAGCGAGAGATACCAATCGCTTTGAAAAGAAATGTTCTCCTATGGAATAAAACCCCAAACACATAAACACATATTTAGATAAATCTATATCTATACATATACATGCATAAATGCATCCCAGCTGAACATATGAATAAACAGATGGAAGTGTTTCTACTGGGAGTTTAATCTGCTGATAGCGAAGGCTATGAAAAAATAAATGGCAGTTTCCCAGTTTCCACCTCATGACCAGAAGACTCTTTCTTCAAATGTATACAATGAGTTTCAAGAGGCAAAGGTATCAAATAAAAAAAATCAGCTGCAATGTGACAGTGCATCAAAGATGTGGCTGCTCTCAAGGATGCTTTGGTATTTATTAACTGACTCACCAAATATGCAGCAACTATTTATCATACGTTTTGGAGACCAGAATGATTTCTATACAATGCTTTGGCTTAAAAACCTATTTTCTTCCTAGAAAGGTTATTTTTGAAGTGTCACTCTGAACTCCTGTATCACTGCTTGGAGATATTTTAAAATGCATTTCCATGTTATCAGAAACCAAATGGGCAATATACCCAAAAATTGAGCTTGACACCTGCCATTTATAAATAGAGACATTGAGACAGACTCTCTTTGCCCATGCTATGGTTAAAACCAACAGAAGAAAAACTAACAGAGCTTTGACCTAAGGACTCCAAGCTCCCATTCAGACTAAGTTTAGGGTTCAGAGAGCCACAAAGCCTACAGTTCCAAGGACACTGGGACTGTAAAAGGCACACCAAGGGGAACACGCATGATACCAACATTGCTCCTTCCACACCTTTCTCATCTGATCCACAGAGATAACACATCATACATCTCCTTGAGCTGTTAAACAGTTCAGGATATTTAGTCTTTTTGAACTTCATAATGAGGAGAAAATTCATGGTTTTCTACTTGAAAATAATTGGTGATTAAACTCCTTCCTGTAATCCATCTAGCTAACGTCCATCAGGGAAATAACTTTCTTGCCCTAGAAAATGATCATTCTGTGACATGAGGATGAACTTTCATTAGGCTTTTTTTAATTTGTACAAATGTGATGTTAGACATACTTCAAATCTATCCATCTTACTGGATTTGATCTCTTGAAGAATGGATTAGTCATTCAGAGGCTATTTTATATATTACAGTAGGTAAATTTAATTCACTGCATCCCCTCCCCCCAAAAGATTTATTGTCCATTTATTTAAACATCCTTTGTTCTTTTACGTTGCACCCAAATACAAAGGATGCACCAAAACCAATCACTATAAACTTAAGTGTTCTACACATCCAAGTTAGCTCTTCTTGATAATTTTTTTTATTTTGCTATTGAGTGATCCTAAATTTTATGTAACTTTGCAAACAAAATTAATTCAATTTCTGCACTCTGAGCCATCCCACGTTTTCACACTGTTGCTTCTTAAAAGTCAGGGACTGTGGGTGATGAACAATGAAGGGTAAAGATCAGTTGGCAAAACAAAGCAAGTGGTTTGCAAGACAAATCAGAATGTACATCTCAGAAACAAACCAAACAATGTAAATATTTGTAACCCTTAGTAGTTTTGCTAAATCTGGAAGATAAGGAAGTAAGAGAGTGGAAAGTTGCTGCTTAGCACTTAGTAGACTATAAAAGGATGCAAGACGTGAAATAAAGGATTTCATTTGTAACCAGAAATAGAGTCCTTGCCTTTCACCTCCACAAGGGACAATGTCCCACTTTCAGCTAGGATAGAGTAAATTTTCTTCGTAGTAGTTGACACAGTGCTGTGTTGTGGAGTTAGTATGTGGATTTATGTATTTAGATTATGGATTTATCACTTGCGTTTTCTGAATTTTCATTTCTCCTTTTCTGTTTTTCCTTATTATTATTGTTATTGTTGACATTCTTTCTATTATCACTATATTTTACATTTTTAGTTATTAAACTAATCTCAACTCACAGGTTTTATATGCTTTTGATTCTCCTCCCCATCCGATCTAGGGAGCGGGCAAGGAGGGGTTGTGAGCAACTGGCTGCATGGTACTTAGTTGCCAGCTGGGTTTAAACCAGAACTAATGGTCTGTGTCCAGGACTGAAAATATAGGCGAGCCTAAGTCAGGGATCTCACCACATCAAGGCTATAAAAGCTAAGATAGTCAAGTAAACCAAGTAAAGTCACTCAGAAAGGCAGAACTTTTGAACTACCAGCTTCTCAGAAAGAAAATGGCATGTGACCTTGAAGAACGGGTATGGGAAATCTTTGTGGTGTGTCCTTAGAGTAAGTAAAATTAGCATACCTCCATTTGCTCTTCCCCTGAGCAGTCTTCCTGCACCCCTCAAGAACAGGAGTGCAAAGGGCTACTCTGCAGGTACACAGCCAGACCACCACGAAAACATGACTTACCCTGAGCAAAGAGCCCTTGGGAACATTCTGTGGCTCTCTGTGGCCTTGCATGCAAACCCCTTCCTTCAGAAATCACTAACTGGTTCACTGTAGCATTGCCAGTAAGGAATGGAATTCAAAAAACCCATGCCCACAAGTAATTTCCACAACATCTTTTCTTTGCTCCCAACAACTTCCTACTCAGTATTTTGCATAGTTTTCATCTGCATATGCAAAACTGCTCTCACATTTTACTTATTAACAAGTCATCACTCTCAATCTCATAAGCAATTTATGAAGCAGTTTCAGGTTTATTTTTCTTCCCTTTTTTATTGCCTCCTCCAGTGTAAGAGTGAGGCACTGCACTGAGACTGTACTTATCAGTTGTAAGGGTAAAGAAGCTGTACAGTACTAATTCAGGAAAACATTCCACTACAATATTGTCAGTATTGTCAATACTCTCAGTAAACCCAGAAGTTAGAAAATAGAAATAACAACTATGTCTTTCCAGTGTGTTGGCATTACCTACTTTCAGTCCTCAACTTGAATCAGTCTTTATTTTAGCCCATGCCAAGAATTTTCTTTTATTTATTTTTTTCCTACTTTTTTCTGGAAGGTTCCAGATAGTAAATCCAAAAATCACCTGGTATTATTTCACTTTTTTCCTCCATAATATGACATAGCTTCTTTCCCAGAACTCAAGACATGATTTCTACAGCTAAGAATAACATCATGTGGTTTCTTTCATATTTGTGGCGATCGGTTAACAGGACTGCACTTAAGAATTAAGAGGCAATTTCATCCATTGTAAAACATTACCAATAACGTATTGTCTTGTAATAGACATAGCCTGAAGTGTATAAATGAGATGTGTTTTCTGTATACTGCAATTCAACCACCAGTGTCTATTTTTAAAATATCTGTTTGGCATGGGTTATTATTATAAATATTTCTCCTTTAGCTATATTTAGCTAAGAGCTGAAGACAACATGGGTGCCTCATCTCTAACACATCTAAGCAACCACTCATTGATTTATGCATTGTGCCTTTAGATACAGATCAAAATCAAAGTGTGTTTGAACTAACAATTAATTTACCAAGATGTTAGAAATCAACAACAAATCAAAATTAACCAAACTCTCAAAACTCTTTACAGTACTGGTTATGTTTGAAAGGTGATGCATGATTTCCAAGCCTGTGATCAATGCTTTTATGAGAATAGGATTGGGTCCTGCTGCAGTAAGCAAAAAAATACTGAGTTTGGTTTTCAGTAAGCTCTTGTACTAATAAAAACTAACAGATCAAAGAGAAATGATTCAGGAATTATTCAACCTGTCACAGCATAAACTTGTTACAAAGAAACATTTTCCTGAACTAGAGTAAATCTTCCTGGTTTAATTGGAACTTGAATCACCTTGACCTTTGCTAGCGCAGAGCAGAGTGCCCCTCTGAACCAATGGCAAGATCTGCATCCTCATTCCATTTTAATCAGAGCTCAATTTGGATTTCTATGTCTCGGCAATCAGTGCATTGCAGAGCAAGGAAACTGCAGAAATAAATGAGATGTTGCCTTGTTCCAGCTGATTAAAGCATGATTCAAGGTGACTTTTAGGTGACACAACAAGTTGTCAGAACAGCAGTCACTTTCCTTTATGAAGGAAAAAATAATGTGTGCGGGATGTTTATTTCTCCTATCTGAGCTAAGTGACAGAATTGAAATGAGAGCACAAGTGTATCCATGAAAATATATCAGTGTTAAAAAAAGAACCCTATTATTTGACACAGTGGAAACTACATCTTGGATAAGCCTCCCGTACTGTGGATAATTATCACAAGCAAGAATGCTAATTGCTTTTCGATCTGCTCTGTGCTTCCAATGAGTCTTGTTGAGGGCTACTGGGGCTGTACCAGACACTAACACCTAATAAGACGAAGTTTATCAAAGTAAAACATCAGCTATTACTAGGTGAAGAACAGGAAAACACACCTTAAAATGAAAAGAGAGAAACTATGGAGCAAGAAGACAACTAAGAATTGTTCTCATTACGCTTGCTTCTCAGGTATTAAGAAACAATGTCTTTACCACAGTAAAAATTCTCATGGTTACCTGAAAAGATAAATATTTGCTCTATGCTTTAAAATTTATGCTTTATTCTTTATTTACAAGAGAGAAATTCATCCACTAGCTAAATATTCACAAAGTTTTAAGGTTTGGGTTTGGTTTTGGGGTTTGTTTTTGGTTTTGGTTTTTTTTTTTTTTCTTTTTCGGTTGTTTGATTGGTTTTTTTTTTTGCATCTCTGACTATTCTGGTTGAGAACTATCAAGGTGGGAGTCTACACCTTTTTTTACTTTCTTGTGAAATCCTGGGTTATCTACCATGTCTTCTATGGTAGATTTTAGTTTGCCCCCAGTGTTTCAGAAAATACATAGGACAAGAAATACAGATTTTGAGGAAAGACCACTATAATAAAAATTACCTTCCTGAAGAAAAGTGAAAACATTCCCACATCTCTCCATTTAACAGTATTTGCTTTCTTATGATTAGATCTTTTCCATACAAGACCATCAGTCATGAACTCAAAGAACAAGGTAGGCAATTTCCACAAAAAGTGTTCGAAGCGCCATTAAAACACAGTAAGATATACTGGCTGCTTTAAAGACACAAAAAAGGAGCCACCCAAGTTTTACTGCAAGTTTGCTGGAGAGAGAGAAAGAACACAGAGGTCAGTGTTTCTACTCCTGTATTAAATGCAGCTGCATTCTCCCCTATAAAACAAAGCCAATGCCTCTGCAGAAAGGCAATGACAAAAAACTGTGGCTGCACCATAAGTTATTTATTGCACTGTTGCATGCTTTCTTCTGCCTCTTTTTCCAATCTCTGATTTAGGCAGAGTAAGAAGAAACAATCATAGTGAGGAAGCAGAGAAATATGTCTTTAATTTTGACTCTGCAAAACCTGTCAGTTCTCTGTACTGACAGTTTCAAGTGTGGAGACCAAAAGAGCAACAGAGAGCACAAGACCAGTAAGTTAAGGACTTAACAGCAGTGACACTACTTATGAGTCATGGCAGCTGTGAAAATGAGCCCAAGCCTGGGTAGATCAGGTGAGCAGATTGTATCACAAAATTGAATGCAGATGTCAATATTTCTTCGTGGTTTTGCATGTGTGTTCACCCACCTTTAGAAGAAAGTACTTTGCCAATCTTAAGTTACCATTTAAAACAGTAAAAAAGACAGACTACCCCAGAAAAATTATCTTAAACCTACTGTTGATAAAGTCTTCAAGTCCCACTGGTTCACAGAAGCTGAGGAAGAAAAGCTAGCCTCTTGTCAGTAGGCTGCTTTGACCCTGCAGCTCTCTGAACTGCAAAAGAAAAAGTTTTAAGGGTATAATCCAACAGAAACAGAAAAATAATTCACAGAACCTGTGCATATACATATAGAAAAGAAAAAAAGCGTTCGTCTAGTTTGAATTCTCCGTTTCTCTTGCAATCATAACTGCAATTACATGGCATTATAGACCCTAACCTCTGCTTCGCATAACAGGTGCAAACTGTATTTCTAATAAGTATTTTTAACATCTGAATCATTGTCTTAACCTTACATTGCTCCATTTCAAGGGCAATCTCATCCTTCCTCAGGAAAGGTGACCTACTTCCAAGATGAAGTCTAACAATTGAGTTATTCAGTGACAATAATTCTTTTCTTTTTCTTTTTCTTTTCCTTTTCCTTAGAATAATCTATTTGCCTTGAAAAATCTCTTGCCCTCATTCTCTCTTTTGAACGAAGTAAACTTTTGACAGCTTGTCTTAATATCAAGTATTATGAGAAATAAGACAAATATTCCTCAGCAGTGACTATAATGTTATAATCTGAAATCTTGGTACAATCAGTCAACAAAAATGTTTCATTTCATACATCATTTACCACTTCTATGGGAATCACAGAAGATACTGCAATTGAATTCTGAAGTGAAAATTTCATAGTAGCAGGGGATGCATGGTGCATGTATAAGATTACCTTTCACCAGTTCCTTTCACTTCTCATCAGTGTGATCCATACTGTGCCTTCCCTTAGGGATAAAACTTTCGAATGAAAACTATGGAGGTCTCAAAGCAAGGAAAAAGAAAACACTTAAAAGGGAAAAGACGGCTACACTGTAGATCTTCGTCCACTGTACAGACAAGCTCTGACTCATATTCATGACAGTAATGAACATCTGAGCAGTTTGAAACAGAACCGAGCCAAACCAAACACACACAAAAACTCCAACCCAAAATAAACAAACAAAAAAACCCAACAAACAAACCAAACCAAAACCAAGCTTGGCACAAACACTGCAATAAGCATATAACTTCAGCAAAAACACTAGCTACCTGCTCAGCCCCTTTTTTTCACCCATTTTACTTTTAATGAAATACAGGATAACAGCAGTATGGCTGAAAGGAAACAAAGATACCTTTAAAAGCAGGTACTACACTGCAATAAGAACCTGTGAAGTTTACAAAGGCCCTCACCAATGAATTTATCTCAGCCAGATGGGGGCTGTTTCTACCTGCTCACTTTAATTGTGCTGACTGTGGCACCAGGTAGAGAGACAATTAATGTGCTCAAAACGGAAGCATGAAATCAGAAGAAAAAGGCAGTATTTTCTATCTTCCCTATGTTCCTCTCCTATTTTCCAAGCAAAATATTAACCAGAAGTGGCATTTTTTGATATCAGGAGTGATACTTTTGTTATTAGGAAAAATTACAATTCTGCTGAATTCTGAAGGTGTATTTTCTTTTATCAGAGCACATATTTGTCTTGGAGATGCTCATATTAGCACCTATAAAGTACAGCAGACTTTTGGTGGGTTTGTTTCTTGATTTCTTTTTCTTTAATATTTAAATGATGTGCTGTCCCTTTGGTACTTACTGAACACCCTGGGTTATCAAACACCAGCTGGCAGCTCAGCCCCTCACTCACTCTCCCTCAGTGGGATGACAGCTAAATGGGAATGGGAAGGATAAAAGTGAGCAAACCTCTGTGTTGAGATAAAGGCAACTTAATAGGGAAAGCAAAAGCTGTGTATGCAAGCAAAATATATGTACTGCATATTATGTGTTTCATTAGCCTACATAAATTGTAAGAGAAGTAGTGCATTAACAATATGGGTCTAGCAGTTCTCCTTCTTCTTGGACTCATAAAGTAGGGTTTGCATACCATGCAGCCTTGCTCAGAATCTCTCTTTGGGGATTTCAGGCACAATTTCTGTCACATAAAGTGCTTAAAGTCTGCTGCAGTAGTTGCTACTACTGTGTAAATATTGTAGCATGTGAAAGAAAACAAACTCTGGGAAATGGTAAGCAAAATCTTTCAGTGTCACAAAACAATATGTCCCTTATTGCCTATCATTTATTAACCACCAGCACAATTGATAAACACCCATAATACAACTTTCATAATACAAAATATTTGTACTTAAGATCAGTTGCTTTATTCAAGGCTTTCTGTCCTGAATCAGGGCAAAGGTCTGTTGAGATGAGAACTGCAGTAAAAATGGACTTTTAAGGAAATGGTGTGGGAAACAGAGAGGGCAAAAATATTTTTCCTGACTTTTTCTACTACAGGACCCTTTCTTCCTCTTTTCCAGATATTTCCATCCAGAAAATTTCCATAATACATATATGTTAAAATTCTCACAAAATATATTGTACTGCATCATGCAGAAGGAAAGAATCAAAACTCAAACTGGTCCCTTCTGATTTATGAATTTGACACTTACTTACATGCATTTACCTGGAAGAGATTGCTTGAGTAACTAGTATTCTCCCTTTTAAAATGTATGAGGCCATGTCAAAAATAGTGGCAATAGACACATGAGAGATACGAGTAAGGTAATATGATTTTTCTAATTATACTCTTTTTATGTCTCAATATTTTTTTTTTTGTAGCACTACAAAGCGCTAAAACTATGTAGAAAGACATCCTACAAAAAATAAATCAGAAGGGAGTGGGAGGACAAGACTGTAATGGCTGAAATTTTGTGATATCTGTGTGAACTTGAATTATCACCCACTATCAGCTATAAAGAAATCAGAGGTTTGGAATGAAGACTTTGGCAATTTTAGTGGGGAAAAAACAATTAGTTTACATATTTTACTGAAAGAAACCCTCCAGGAATACAAAAAGTTTGCTAAATATATACATTAATATGTCCCCTTGCTTAAGTAAGCCAGTGTTCTGAAGAACCACAGAGATCTCTGTTACTGTGATCAGGTCTACCAGATTTGTTAATTCTGTAAGAGGCCACACAGCCCACTGCAGTAAGTTAGAGTAGTTCAGTGTATTTCAACTGAAATACACTTTTCTGCAGTCATCTCACAAAATGACCCAGCACGTAGGACTTTATACCCCTAACTAATCTTGTGGAATTCTCTTACCATGAAGGCATAACCTCTCAAGTTCCCATATAAGCATTTATTCTGTAATTTAAAAAAAATCAAAAGTGTGATAAATCAACAGCTAATATGGACAAGCGTAAGCAATTATCAAGGTTAAAAGATAAGAAAAGTGAAGGGAGAAGTAAGGTAGCACAACTTTGAAATTTATAAGTCATGAAATCATTGTTGCTTTCAGAAATTATAGCATTTTAAAATGGAAGATTGCATCTCTTTTTAAGCCTTGCTTTTCTAATTCTCTCCAGTGTCCAAATTTACAAAGGTTAGATGCCAGTATGATCTAGAATGAGACAATTTGTCACTCATTTTGAAAGGTTACTGAGAGGGAAATCTGATGCATGAGAATGCAGCTGACTTCTATTGTTTTATAATAGGTCTGATAACCCAGTGAAAGACAAAATTACTGAATTCTTGCCTGGATTTCCAGACAACATATCAGGATATCTAAGCAGTCAGATTAAGAACACATTTTCCTTTCCCCTGTACTGTGATAATTTTTTGTCAAAATCTGATGATTCTCAAGGATGCTGCTAACACCACCTGGATATCATAAACAAAATCAAACAAATATCACGCGTTTACTCTCTCCAACCACAGAAAACTGTTCAACTTTCACAAGGCCTGCTTAGTCAAATAGACGGGATATTGCAATAGAGAAGCAAGACTAAAATTGACTATCATCACAACCTATTTGTAATTTTCTACATTTCTGTTGTCAGGCCACGCTAGTCATCAGGGTTAACCTGAGAGAAAGCATTACCCAGGTGTCTGAAATAGCACGATCTATTCCCATATTAAAGTCAAAAACCTCACTGGGGTCCCTGTGGGACATCAAAGCAGAGTACGAAGAACTTGGAGCATTTATTCACAGTAACCTGACTTGCTAAAGAATGGGATTGCTATGCTTTGTGCCCAGCAGGTTCCCAGGGAAAGTACGTCATTCAAAAAGTATGAAACAAAGCAATAAAGCTTAGTATACTTGGAATTCAGAAGTCTAATGCTGTGCAGTGCTAATCAGGATTGGGAGATAATTTTCAGATTAATAATTTTTTTGCATAAAGTGGAGGTGAAATTAATCTGACCTGTCTCTGGGTAATGATTTACTTACAGAAAAACTACAGCTATAAAATACCTGCCAATTCATACATTTCATTTTGGTAAAATGAGCTATTGTGAGACTTGAAAGAAAAAAAAAAAAAAAGAAAAGAATTAATTCTTTTTATTTCACGGCAACCAAACCAACCAGCCATCCACACAAGCACAACTGACATGCATCAATTCGCCATAAACACACATACTTTGTACCCTGGTAAGAATAGATACCAAAAAAAAAAAAAAAAAAAAGAAAAGCAGATATCAAAAAACAGTCATACTTTTGATGTTTTTAAAAATGCAGAGTAATGCTTATCTGGGAACTTGAGAGGCTCTGCCTGCATGGTCAGAGAATTCTGCAAGATTAGTTAGGGATACAAATAACGCTGATTGATACAGGGATCTTGTGTCCTGTATCAAAATTGCTTCTTGCTTTCAAACACCATGATCTTCACCATCTCCACCATTTGGTTTCAATGAAGCTGCAAATTCTAGTCTGACTTTGGGAAAACTGGGACAAGATATACCATGCATAGAAAGCATGAAAACTTGCATTCTCTTACCCCTAGTAGCTTCCTATAAATCAGGAACAACAGAGAGGAAGAAGACTGATTTCAAGAAGAAATGTTGCCAAAAATCAAGTGTAATGCTGTCGATGCAAACCCTTGCAGAGAAATGAAATATAATAGTGAAACTCATAGCTCTTAAAGTTTTAAGAATGTTGTTTCTGCACATTTTGTTTCTTTTCTCCTCCATCATAAGGAAAAACATTTTTAGTAAAACTTTGAAATAGAAAACCTTTAACTGTAAGTATTGAAATTAACATACTATAGGACATGTTACTTTTACATTTGTTATGGGTTCAGCAGTAGTAGTCATTTTTCCCCTTCTTGGTAGCTGGTGCAGTGCTGTGGTTTTGACTTGTGACCTGAGAACAGTGCTGATAACACCAATGTTTTTAGCTATGGCTTAGTGATGTTTGGTCTGGCCAAGGACTTTTTGGAGCCTCATGCTCTCCCAGGGAGGAGGGGAAGCCGGGAGGAAGCAGAGACAGGACACCTGACCCAAACTGACCAAAG
>JAOEHY010022956.1:0-10579 GCA_025447955.1 Psilopsiagon aurifrons
TAAAGTACAATGAAACAAGAACCTGAGCCCAAGGCCTCCAGCCGATATACACTAACACAGCAAATACCAGCTGTAAGTAAGGTACGACATGCTGAAACTGTGAGATCAAGGGCTACAACTTTGAGAGCCAATATATCAGCATTGTGACGAGTGACTATTAATCCAAAGCAACTAATGCTTATCACAAATACAATTAGACATACTCCAGTCAGATCTGTTGTTATCTCAACACTTTGTGCCCCACACTGGGTGCTAAAAATAACTGTCGTGGTTTAAGCCCAGCTGGTAACTCAGTACCACGCAGCTGTTCGCTCACTCTCCCTCTTCTGCCCCTCCTATTCCTGGAAGGATGGGGAGGAGAATCGAAAGAATGTAACTCCCACAGGCTGAGATAAGAACAGTCCAGTAACTGAGGTATAACACAAAACCGCTGCTGCTACCACCAATAATAATAAGGGAAATAACAAGGGAAGAGAATATAACTGCTCACCACCTGTCAACCAATACTCAGCCTGACTGAGCAGTGATCTAACCCTTTTGGGTCCCTCCCCCCAGTTCATATAGTGGGAGTGACGTGCTATGGTATGGAATACCTCTTTGGTCAGTTTGGGTCATGTGTCCTATCTCTGCTCCTTCCCAGCTTCCCCTCCTCCCTGGCAGAGCATGAGGCTCAGAAAGTCCTTGGTCAAAGTAAACATTACTGAGCAACAACTAAAAACATCAGTGTTATCAGCGCTGTTCCCAGGCCAAAAGTCAAAAACACAGCACTGCACCAGCTACTAAGAAGGAGAAAAACTGACTGCTACTGCTGAACCCAGGACAGTCATACTAACCAGTACAGTGACAAATGCCTCCTGACCATCTCTCAAAATGAAGATCAAAGGGCTAACCACACTGAAGGTTTTTATGGTTATGGTGAATCCTCTCACACCCCTTCCTGAGAACCTGGTTATTGGTGGAGGCAAAGCAGTAAGCAGGTACAGTAAGCAAGTAAACTTCCAGGGAGCTGATTCTGGCCTCTTCAAAGACCTACTTAGAGGAATCTGATGGGCTCAAGAAAACAAGGGAATCCAAAAGAGCTAAGTCAATATTTAAGCACCACTTCCTCCAAGCTTAAGACCCATGTATCCCTATGATGAAGAAATCAGGCAAAGCGGGCAGGAGACCTGCATGGATGAGCAGGGGGCTCCTACTAAATCTCAAACACAAGAAAGAAATTTATGGGATGTGGAAAAAGGGACAGATCAAGTAAAGGGTACGTGAACAAGGAAGGCCAAAACCCATTTGCAATTGAGCCTGGCAAACGACATTAAGGAGAACAAGAAGGGCTTCTGCAAGTCTGCAGGAGCAAAAAGAGACTAGGGAAAATGTGGGGCTGCTGCTGAATCAGATGGGTGTCCTGGTAACAGAAGACACAGAGAAGGCAGAATTACTGAATTCCTTCTTTGCCTCATTCTTTACTACTGAAGATGGCTCTCAGGAGTCTCAGATCTCACAGGCAGAAGGAGACAACTGGAGAAAGGAAGACTTCTCCCTGGTCATAGAGGGTTGGGTTAGAGATTGTCTAGACAGACCTAACACCCATAAATCTATGGGCCCTGATGGGATGCATCCATGTTTCTGAGGGAGCTGGCAGATGTTGCTCTGCTATTCTCCATCATCTTTGAAAAATCATGGAGAACTGACGAGGTGCCCAGTGACAGGAGGAAGGCTAACCTCACTCTCATCTACAAAAGGAGCAAGAAGGAGGACCTGGGAAGCTACCATTCAGCTAGCTTCACATCCATCCCTGAAAAGGTGGTGGAGTAGGTCATTCTGGAGGTCATCACCATGTAGAAGAAAAGAAGGTCTTCAGTAGTCAGCATGGGTTCACCAAGAGGAAAACTTGCTTGGCCAATCCAGTTGGAAGCCTGTAGTCAGTGGTGCTCCCCAGGGATCAATTCTGGGTCCAGTCTTATTCAACTTGTTTATCAATGCCCTGGATTTTTTTTTGTTTTGTTTTGTTTTGTTTTGCTGCTGATACAAAGCTGGGAGCAGTGGCTGGTACAGCTGGAGGCTGTGCTGCCATACAGCAGGACCTTGATGAGCTGGAGAATTGGGCAGAGAGAAACCTGATGAGGTTCAACAAGGGCAAGTGTAAGGCGCTGCACCTGGGGAGGAAGGATGCCAAGACCAGGACAGACTGGTGCTGACCTGCTGTAGAGCAGTTCAGCTGAGAGGGACCTGGGAGGAGTGTGGCTGGCGGGTTGAGGGAGGTGATCCTCCCCGTCTACTCAACCCTGGCGAGGCCACATCTGGAGCCCTGTGTCCAGTTTTGGGCTTCTCAGCACAAGAAAGACAAGGAGCTACTAGAAAGGGTTCATTGGAGGCCACAGGATGATCAGGGGTCTGGAGCATCTCTCATATGAGAAACTGTGGGAGCTAGACCTGTTTAGTCAGGAGAATACTGAGAGGGAACAGATAAATATCACAAAGGTGGGTGTCAGGAGAAGGGTGCCATACTCTTCATTGACATGACATGGAGCAATGGCCATAAACTAAAACAGGATGGGGAGAGGCTTCTTAGCAGGATGAGGTGTGATGGTTTTAAAATAAAAGAGGAGAGATACAGGTAGGGTGTGAGGAAAAAATTCTACACAATGAGGGTAGTAAAATACTGGCACAGGCTGCCCAGAGATGCGGTGAATTCCCTGGAGATATTTAAGAACAGGCTGGGTAATTCTAGGCAACCTGTTCAAGTTGTCCCTGCCCACTGCAGGGGGACTGGACTATATGACCTTTGGAAGTCCCTTCCAACCTAAGCTATCCTATGCTTCTATGAGAGAGAACTTCCTTATGTTGAGGGCGGCAGAGCACTGGAACAGGCTGCCTCGGGAGGTTGTGGAGTCCCCTACTCTGGAGTCATTCAACACCTGCCTGGATGCATTCCTGTGTAACCTCCTTTAGGTGGCCCTGCTTTGGGGTCTGGAGATGATCTCCAGAGGTCCCCTCCAACCATAATGACTCTGTGATAAAATGTGACCAGATTTCTGGCCATTGCAAAATGAATGGAAAAAAGTACAAATTGTACGGACCTTCACAGTTCCTCAGAATTCAAACCATCTTGCAAATACAAACCCCAAACTTTAATAGATTAATATGCTTAGATTTCTGGAAATAACTGACAAAGTCAAACTCTCAAAAACCACCTCAGCTGCCAGGAAATAAGAAAAGGGTACTTCAAATAACAAATATCTTATCGACATATACAGACAAAAGCAGTAACAGGGTATTAGCAGAATCACACTAGCACCTGTTACTTAAACCACTGAGTTAAGGAATAAATCAAAACTTTTAAGATGTAATTTGAATCTTATTTTTAAGTTAAGCTTAGCCTTCAACTTTTAATATTTAGCTCAATTTGAGTTGGACATGCGTAATAGAAAAGTAATGAAATGGTTCACTCGTTTTTCATTAACAAGCTTATGAAATGTTTTATTCATGTTAAAACAAGTATTTTGAAGTATACTTGCTTCTCTGTGTTGACATATTGATATTATTTAATAGGAATAAAACCATAAAAATTTAGCAGTCAGAGTCCAACATGTAGATACATATGCGCATACACATATAGTAAAACCTCCTTGCTAACTCAAACCTTTCTGAAACTGTCTGTGATTTTTAGATTCTAATCTATGCCCATTTTCGGCATTACTGCTCATGTTTTCGGCCTAATTTCACTCATGAGCCCACTCATTTTTATTTGCAGTATCATACTAAACAGAGCCACAGACAGCTAAGGGACAGTCAGAATAATGACATTATGCTTAAATTGTTTTACTTCCCGTAGAATGTGAATTTTCAGTTGCACTTAACATGGCACTACTAGAAATAAAATGCATATATGCTGGAGAAAGGAATTTAGTTCTGGAAAATGAAAATTCTCAAGCTCTCTTCTTGTTAGCAAGGGTTTTGCGCTGGCAAAAGGTGGTGTGACTGTAATGCAGTCTATTTAACAGTCACATCAGTCTGGCAAACAGAGTTTTTTGTTTTAATTCTAAAATATTTAATGCATAGAATTTCAACACTTAAAGAAACCCACAGGGCAGATACCTGCAATCACTTTGAAGTTAAAATAATCCTCCAGAGAGTCAACAGAACAAGAAGCATCTAGTAACCAGGATAATCTCCTACAAATCTTACAGAGCATATGTTTAAATAATAGAAGTCGTTTGTGTACCTTTGAATGGTTTATGAAAATAACCAATCAATTCTGCAGACACAACATTATTTCTAAAGGAAATCTATGTGACTCATGATGCCTACAGATACACAGAGACAAACCACACATATTTTATCAGTTTATTACAGTAAGCAAATAAGCGTGGAATGAGAGTGCACATAACTGTCTACTTAACGCTTACTGAAACATTTATAAGAGCTGTTATCTCCCTAATAACAGACAGACAGTGTGCAATTTTAGAGAGGAGAAAAGCTTCATATTTTTTAACACTTCACTAAAAAGTAACTGAAGAGTGTAAAATGAAAAATACTCTGTGCAGTTAGCTGGTAATGGACCATATTATCAACTCAAGTTAGATTTATAGGATACAAACTAGTCACTAATAGTTATTTTATGACATAGCGTGTCTGCTTTTTTTGTGTGAAGATTATTAAGATTAAACTTGCAAAACTTTTTTTCTTTACACAGCTGTTTAGATTAACAGAAATAAAAGATTTTAAAATACAGACTGTTCTCCCACCCCAATTTGATTAAAAGACACCACAAATTAAAAGTCAGCACAGAGACTCCACAGCAGTATCACTGCGAACAATCTACTGGTGAGTCAGAGTGGGTCCCAGGCTAACTGCATGTGTTGAAAGAGAATTCATCACCCTAAAAGCAGCTTCAAATATTTTTAAACTACTTCTTATACAAGATCAAGAAAGCAACATCAGAATTTTGCCTTAAAAATTCCCTACTCATTAACCACCTAAAGGGAAGTTTAAGATCCCTGACAGCAGTTTTGGCTTTCTTTATCACAACAGAGCTAAATAGTCACAAACCACTGAATCCTCTGCACATGAACACGCTTCTCACATGCTCAGTGAGTCCTTAATAACTAAGCTCATGTTAATATAAAAAACAGTTTCTATAATTATTTAAAATAAAGAGCACTATATGGTCTATTAAACTTACCACAGAAAACAGAGCTGGACAGATTTTCTCATATGACGTATCACAGAAACATAGAATGGCTTGGCCGGCAATGTACCTAACGTATTATCATTATTATTGAGCACAAAATTATTTCTGTTGTCTTTTTTATTTTGCATTTGTTCCTTAGCTTAATAATGCTGCAGTAATAAACACAGATTATTTTTTGATCCTGATTCAGAAACGCATAAATGCTTGGATAAAACATGTATTACTTGAAAAAAATATTTGCTTCCAAGAATGATGATAATAATAGTTCTATTTCTCTAATTTACATTCTGTTAAAGCAGTGGACTGAATCATTTAATCTAAGTATCCCTTCTACTGCCCTCCTATTGGCAATATCCATGACATAATCCAAGAATTACCTATTGAGCTGTGAGAGCTATATCCTTTCTTACACTCACTGTAAGGCTATGCTCCAGTAACTCCGCAACAGCTAAGAGGAGAAGGGCTATCACGTAGCCCAACCACATTTACATGATCTTTCAACTGAAGCTAGGAGAGCAACTTTCTATAATTCTGTAGTAGTAGAAAGATGGAAAACTAAGAAAACAAAGGAAAGATAACTACAGGCAGAAAACTATTTGCTCATGATCTTTTGCTCCCCTATCAGTAACATATTGCCTCGTAGTCAAAAGGCTACATAGTTCTTAATAAACAAAGAATAATTCATTAAAAAATACAATAAAAAGCAAAGAATGAAAGAAAAAATGTCAACATCCCACTCTGCATTATTTCAAGAGGCTTTAGCAAACCCCAGCATCAGAGCATACTTAAATTACACCAATATGGATTGCCAAACTAAGGATAGCAACCCTCTGATAGGGTCAGGGAAATCAAGCAAGGAAGCAAGCTCACATCTGTAGTCTAGAAAAGAACAAGATACCACGATTCAATTTGGGCTATTTTATCTAGACGTACAGACACTTGATACCACGATTCAATTTGGGCTATTTTATCTAGACGTACAGACACTTGAGGACACAATGTCAAACTCCAGCAAATTTTTAAAATCACTTTTCACCAAAGGCACGTTTAACTGGTTTACATCTGCAAAAAACTTCTAAAACGCGTATCTGCTAGGCAGTCCTTTAATTTCTAATACATCCTAAATCCTTTCTTCCTGCACCACCACTAATTTCTAGGCTCTATAATTCCCTAAATGATTAGTATGTCAATGAGGCTAATTGAAAGTTACCATATTAATGCTTGTATCTTTAAACCAGTGTTGGTTTTAGACAGTATCAGACAATAGAAAGTGAGGTTCAAAAATTCTTACTGAATTTCAACATTGATAAAATAATACTTGTGTCTCTAAAAGCTTGAAAGGAAAACAAAAATCAGTCCTCCCTCCACCCCCAATAACTCCCACTGATATTTGTATCAGAGATGAATCTCAAACAAGACAGCACTTTCCTTCTACTACCCACAGTCTGCCTCTGTCATGCTGGCAAAATTAATCCTTTTCTCTACCTTTTTTTTACTCTAGTATTTGTATGGTCTCACGTAGGTATAAAATTATCCTTTCAAACAGCAGTATGTTCAAGGTAACCTATGAATCTAGAGATATTAAAAATCTTTCATAATATAGTTCTCTTAAAATATAACCAAATAGATGTCTAGAATATTCTGATAGTATCAGAATAAAAATTAAAATTATTCCCCTCAGAGCACAAAAATGACTGCACAATCTAAAGGAAATGGAATTAGGCCTTAACCTGGAGTTCATGAACAGCATAAAAATCTACTAGTCTCATACCAGATTAATCAAGACCTGAGCGTGCACTTGCTTTGTGTTTCATGTGTAACATGGGGCCAGTGAGACAGACTGCGTTTTGCACATGTAATAGAGTGTAAGGCTTTTATGTGAGAACAACACATGGTTTTGTTTGAGATTTGCCATCTCTGCCTTCTTCTGCTGAGCATAACAGAATAATCCAATGAAAATATTAGCAAAATCTTTTTAAAAGCCACACAAGAAAGTACTTCAGTAGCAACAAAGTGGGAATAGTCTCATGATTAAGTAAGGGTTATTACCTAAGCACAAAGGAAAGTGCTGAATTCAGTACCGTAACTATGGGCTACAAACCTTGGTATAAATTTGAAAGTGCAAAATCTTCACCATAGGTACTCGGGGATCACCACTGGATTATGAAAAGATCTTAAACAGATAGGGAGGGAGAATTTTTTCTTAACTGCATTTTTGGAAAAACCATACATTCAAGGGCTCAAACTGTATCTCAATCCATGTTTCAACTTCTAGAATAACACTGACCAAATCTACTGCTGAATTCAACCTACGCATCGGAAACCTCAAGATTTACTATAATTTTGTCCAATGTATGCTTCTATGAAGCAAAAAGTTGACAAGCCTGGTGGTTAATGCATGCGTGTCTTTCATCAAGCAGCATGCTATTTTAAACTTCTCCAGAACAGTAATTGGGTGTTTTAAGGAAAAGACATTCTCCCAATTATATAAACAAGTAATTTACTTCAATTTAGTGATTTGATGCTTCCAGTGACCACCTAACTTGAAATTCTGAGGAATACTTGAAGTAATTTTAGAATTAGAAAAACAGAATAAGGTGTCAGCCTCACCTGGTGTCCCAATTATGAATCTGAAATAGTGGGTGCAACTGAGAGGGATTTTGGCATTGAGTCTAAATGGATTCAATGAAGTTCCTATATACGGTTTCTAATACATTACTTTGATTTTGGCAAACAGCCAGTACTCTAGAGACCTCTAAAGGTAAAACATACTGAACCTTACTGGCTATAATGTATAATTTTACACTTCGGGTTATACTATAACTACTCCCGCATATTGGTTTCTTCCAACAGAAGCATCAAGTTCAAATTTCCCCCCAGAAAAGTACCTCTTCAGTCAGGATAAGCATATGAGGTAAGCTGAACCACTACACAGTATTACCTACCAGCAGAAGAGAACTCAGCCTATAAAATGCTGTATTTGATATAGCACAGATATTTAATTACATCTTTGACAGCTTAATACAACTACATATGAATCTTGGTCACTGCATGTTTGTTGAAAAATGCAAGGCATTATTTTGGCTTTTGTCAGGATAATCTCATCTGTATTAGCATTTCCTCAATGTAGGTGTAGAATCTCTGTATGCACTGGAATGCATCCCTTGTACATGATACTGATGCACCAATTTTCTCCGAGTTTTATTTCATTTTACATACAATGTTTCAATCTGAAAAAAAAAATACACTCTATACTTTTTGAAAATTAGCTGACCTGAGACCACTGCTAAAATACTGCATTTCCGTGTTCTGTTTTCCTTAATCTTCACTTGATCACTCAATAGTTTGTAGTCTATTAAGAGACAAAGATTTAATTATACCTAGTTACCTTCAGCTTCTTTGTTTAAAATCAAAACCACTTTTTTTTTTTTTAACTTTTTTTGACTCAGAAACAAAATCTGTGCCATCAAATGACTTATTCAGCCTCCACTAGGACTTCTCTTTTCACACTCATTAAGAAGAAATGCCACTCAATCCCATGCATACACAGCTCAGAGGAATGTGAGCAATAACATGCACAGCACACTGACAAAGAAAACCTCACCCTATGAGTATCTCTAATAAAGACTACTGTACAGAAACAGATCCTGAATGTAAGCATGCTCCTTTATAGAGTTGCTGCGGACAAAGTTAAGTCCCCCAGTTGATGACTGGAGGCAAAGTAGGCAGATATTTTTTTTCCTCATTTACTTCTCAAACTGCCTTGGTATGAACTAATATAGGGTATTTATTCTACTATCGTCTAAATCCTCCAAATACTGTCAGTCAACTGAGCACACATAGCAGCTGGAATACTGTGACAATGACCACTTACTAAAACTTATGCCATTTAAAAGCTACTTTTAATATACAGATGCATTTAATGATAGTTTAATTTTATGCTTTATGGAGTAAGCAGATGTTCTAATGTTTCTGGTGTTACAAAGCTCCTTCAGTGGAAACAACAGAATAATTTTTGTACATTTTTCATAAAACTGTTTCAAATTGAAGTTTTTACAGAAACCTTCCCTTACAGCCCTGAACTCCTAAACTGAACTATACAACTAAAAGATCTACTTTACAGCCTTTACAAATATAACTCTTCTGAATATTTCTAGCATCTTTAAATCCAGAACATAGATGCTAGAGACTACAAACACCAAGTGACACAGTATGCAGCCATACAAGTACCTAAGTATTTCCTAATCCAAATGATCAAATGTTCAAAATGGAAACTTCCATCAACAGCACACCAACCCAAGCTAATCCAGGAAGACTCTAGAACTAGGCATTGTTGACTAAGTCATTAGAAGAAAACCATGCAAAAATATGGTGAATATGCCACTAAAGTGAGCTTTTTAAATCTCACCTCTTTGATGACACTATATTTAATCATAGCATCATTCAAAAATGTTTTAAAAAGTCACCGGTCTCTCCAATTCCAGTATCAGGAGTCTACAGCATAGGAGGACTGAAAACATTTGTAAATGATTCTGGTCTGACAAAAAAGTGGCACATCACTTAAAAGTTAAAAAAGCCCCAAACTTAACACAGGTCTGGAGGCAGCCAATGGAGGATATCCCACTTCCCTGCAACTGTTAGCAAGAACTTTTCGAGTGTATTACATCTGTATTGACATAATTTAAAAATTCCAAGTTACCTTACTTCTACAGCTGCAATACCCCTGCCTTTCACTCATTTCGCACTGCTAGCCTAAAAGCCATGTGGGAAGTGGGCTGTGCCAGGAATAGTATGCCCTATGTTAGCCCCAAGCATAGTGTCTACTTTCAATGACAAAATATTTGTTTTCATAAACAAGTTTTAAGTTATTCTTAACATCCTCAGATAATATCTCAGTATTTAAATTTTATTATCAGGTGTCACATCCCATGTGATGACGACTCTTCAAGTAAAAGTGATATGCCATCCAGAGGGACCTTGACACACTTGTAAGGTGGGCTGATGCCAACCTGATGAGGTTTAACCATGACAACTGCAAGACCTTACACCTGGGTCAGAGCAATCCCAGGCACAGCTACAGGTTGGGCAGAGAAGAGATTCAGAGCAGCCCTGCAGAAAAGGACTTGGAGGTGTTGGTTGATGGAAAAATGAACATGAGCTGGCTTCAGTGTGTGCTCGCAGCCCAGAAAGCCAACTGTGTCCTGGGCTGCATCAAAAGGACCATGACCAGCAGGTCGAGGGAGGTGATCCTGCCCCTCTACTCTGCTCCTGTGAGACCTCACTTGGAGTACTGTGTGCGGTTCTGGTGTCCTCGACATAAAAAGGACATGGAACTGTTGGAACAAGTCCAGAGGAGGGTCACGAGGATGATCAGGGGACTGGAGCACCTCC
>JAOEHY010022957.1:0-12999 GCA_025447955.1 Psilopsiagon aurifrons
CTGCCCAACCTGTAGCTGTGCCTGGGATTGCTCTGACCCAGGTGTGGGACCTTGCACTTGGCATGGTTAAACTTCATCAAGTTGGGATCAGCCCACCTCACAAGCATGTCAAGGTCCCTCTGCATGGCATTCCTTCCCTCCAGCTTATCAACCGAACCACACAGCTTGGTGTCATCGGCAAACTTGCTGAGGGCGCACTCAGTCCCACTGTCCATGCCACTGACGAAGACGCTGAAGAAGACTGGTCCCAACACCAATCCCTGAGGGACACCACTCATTACTGGCCTCCAGCTGGACACTGAGCCATTGATCACAACTCTTTGCGTGCGTCTATCCAGCCAGTTCTTTATCCACCAAGTAATTCACACACTTCCTTAATTTTCCCTCACCTTCTCCACACCAGGAAACCAACTTTGTTTCTGTTGTCCCTTCTGCTTCCACGTCTGTTTCCTCCCTGTACTCCAAACATGATTCCCACACTTCCCAGCATTGAACTATGCAATTGCAGGCAAGTGAGGCAGGGTCACGCTCCAGTCCCAGAGCTGCCCACTCCTTGACAGCCACTGTAAATGCTGTCTGCAGGTTCTGTTCATGACAAAATTTCCAGGCCCAGAAAGCTCCAAGCAGGTCCCTTCAGGGCCTGGCTGAGATTTGCTCCAACTATTGTTACTCTAGCTATCTCATGTGCAGACAAAAGTGCTGTTTCCCCATGCTGACTTTAAGCTCACAGAAGAGAAATACACTTCAGGGGTGTGATGCACCATACGCTAACATTGGTATGTAAAAGAGGTGGTTCTGTGCAACCCAGACACCTTTATTTTCAGCGTGCACATGCCTGCATAATGGGGGTCACTGACTCTAGCATAGGACTATTCTGCTTTGCCTACAGCACTGAATCACCTTAAAGCTATAACTGTTCAAACTTCTTCTTATGAGCCAAAGGAGAGGGGAAATGATGCACGTGGACATCTACCACTATTTGGTATCTTTCTTTTACTCTTCTGAAAGGAGCAGTTACAAGGTTCAGTTGTCTTAATGAAGGCCAAATCGTTTTGGTTTGATTTGTTTGCTGGTGATATACCTACCCTAGTAAAAGCATGCCTAACTGCCTCATTTTCGGAATATATAGCGGAAAGCAAGAGCTGCAATGAACCATTCACCGATACAGAATAAAAATATGACTACATCTATACCCACTACTTTGGCTATAGTTTTGATGATACTGCAAAACCGTTTCCTGCTCCAAAATTACATACATCAGTGTTGCTTTTGCAGCAGTTTTGCAACCCTATTCTGACTATTTGGCATGATTTGGAATTGTCCGTAATGTATATAATAGGAAGTACGTATTTGTGTGTCTCATTCATTTTTTTCCAACAATAAAGACTTGTGAGTGAGTACAGGCAATGGTTCAAGGGCACACAGTATTGCAATGCAGGCGGGAACTGAGAAATGACATTTCATCAGTTAATTAATTCAGTCACTGATTTTATGCTTACAATGTTTATAATTTCTTTGAGGCTGTTCCAGATATGCAGCTAAGCCATGATTGCTCATTCTTTCCTGTTCTGTCACTTGCAATGTAGTCGTCTTCTATGAAATACATATCAAATATAGCTACAGTAGTCAGGGTGGTTTAAAACTGAGCTGGGGACATCAGAAACAGAGTGCATGTCTGTCTATAACCTCAGCTGTTAGCTACCTCAAGCTACTGATTGCCATATTTGAGCATAATTGAAGCATAATTGAGCACCCATAACACATTGTTCAATAGATTATTTTAGCAAAATGATCAAAATGGTTCTTTTTTGAGTATGATATGTAACTTTTAGTGTAATTAATGGTGAGACGTCTATAAAAGAAATTTGAAAATCTCTTGATCTTGTTCTTTAGTGTAGTTCCTTCAGGCATGTACCTTGTAGTCTTTTGTCCTCCTTAAACGTTGTTTTAAGGAGAAATAATCAAAGAAATTTGGACTACTACATATCTAAGCTGGGAAACTTATGCTTGTTTTTAATATTTTTATTGCAGTGTAGATCACCTCATTCTGGTAGAGATGGTTAAAATAAGTCAAATGAATTATGCTTTCAAACTGCTCTCATTTGGTAAAAGACAAAAGTTGCCTAGATTAATTGGTTAGTTCAGCAATAAGCATCTACATTGCCGATGCCTGAAATTAGGTGAGATGGATTCCATTTAAGATTTTGGGTAGTGTTTGGAATCATGTGGCTTGGGAAAATATGCATTCTGTGGACATTTCTAAGCCTCTGTTGCTCAGTATTCTATAACTGCAGGGTGATTCATTCTCAGTTCAGGAAGTCTTTGGTCAGAAGTCATAGTAAATCATGTCCAGGAGCAATTTTGCTGAAAAATTCTATTTCCCATTCTCTCCCCTGGGACTGTTGCATGTTTTGGGAAAAAGTCTTGATTTAGGGACGTCAAAGACTGAGTACACTACTGAAGAATAGAATTATAGATTTTTTTATTATTATTATTTAAAGGAAAAATATTCTTCACTCTGAATCCCAAGCTTCTGATAAAGCTTTTCAGCAGGAATTGACCCACTTTGTTGGTTATGTCTGCTGTCTATTGGAAAAGTAAAATATCCAGGTACGGACTGCCTGGTCATTATGCACATATTTGTGAGTGCTTAGTTAATCTTAATGTGACAGAGAAAGGCGTAGAAACTGGCTGTCTTTCAAAAATTATACTGCCCCTGTTTTGTGTTTGATTGCACTATCAGATATCTCCAGTGGCTTTTCCACTATCAGTCTTAGGTAGTTATTGTTATATCTGCAAATATGAAAAGAGTCAAACCCCTGAATGCAGAAAAGATGGGAGTATAGCTCAAGGTCTTGCTGTCTTTTGGGAAGGTGGGTGCATACTTTGTTCATCTGCAGAGAACTGTTCCTTCATTTTAGCTTTGCTTCTTTTTCAGAAGATATCATTATGTCTCTCTTCTGTTCCTTTGCTTTTTCCATGTTGTCAGGACTGAAGCTGTGCAAATTCTTCACTGTAAAATGAAGAAAAAAATTAATTTTTCTTGCTTCATATTTGCTTACATAACCGAAAATCAAATCCAGATAAATCAGAAGGAATGAAATTCCCTTCTCACCAAGCATTTTGGTTGAAAATTTCGTGGAGAGCAATGGTAGAGGTGTGAAAGAAACCATACTTGTTCCTTTCACTCAGCTCAGTATTAAAAGAGAAAATTGTGGGACTCCTCTGCTCAGGAATACAGAACGAAACAAAACAACTGTCTAACTTACTGGAAACTGAATTCAGTGGTTGTTATCAAACTACAGAAGTCATCCTTATTCTTTCATCTGCTCACCAATTTATGTTTCTACTAAGTAACTTTTCATTTAGAATTTTCAGTGCTAAATAAATTTGCATCTACTTCGCTTCTTAACATTTTCTCTTACTTCAACTTTCTCTTTGTTGTGACAGTAACAGCAGTAACATTAATACATAATTAGATGGGAAGGAATGTGCTCGCAGTCAATAGCTTGTAATAGCTCCTTTGGAGCCATAGTAAAGTATCTCCTACAGCAAATACATGGTTATGGACCTGTTAAAACAGACATTTGTAACCCAGTAGTCCATTATGGCTCCTTATAGTCTACCATTTGAGTAGATCTATATTTAGAGTCATATTGATCAGTAATTAAGAGATAGCATGGTGGCAAAATAGAAATATATCATAGAAAAATTTTAAACAAGTAATTTATAGAAATGATAAAAAACATCAGGAACTGGTAAATGTCTTTTGCACTATTTTTGTTTTCATATAGAAACCAATAAACTCAAAATTAAAACTGGTATTAAGAGATTCCCTTGTGTAGGTTGAGAAGCTTACTTCATTGAGAATTAATTTTTAAAACAAAGCCATTAAAACTAGGAAAGAGTTGTGCAAATCATCACCATGTATGCAGTCTTCATCTCCTCATTATAAAAATTAACTTTATCAGTAGTGAAAGTAAGCACTGGAAAAGGGAATTCAGACACTTTTAATCTGAGACATCAAGAGCTTTCCCATCTCTCATTAGTCTATAATACTATACATGTTTATCCACTTTTCTATTTTATGGCTATATTCACTGAAATACAATTATAGTAATCAATTAATTACAAAATGTTAAAGGTCTTTATTAGAATATGCCTAGAAAAGATGTTCAGTCTTTTAGAGTGTTGGAAATGCCACAGTAGTACTAATTCCTTATGATTTTCTCAAGATACTGGGACACGATTAAATGCAAACCTGGAAGGAACACCTATTCCGCACTTGGTTTACATTTCCCTCCACAAGGGGACTGTGATGTTATTGCTTGTGTTGTGTGTAATGGAATTGTTTAATTCACAGTAGCTCTTGTGAATGTAAAGATTTAGTTATCATGCTTGTACTTATTGAGTAAAAAAGGGATGTTCTGCTGTGAGCCTATTCTTCTAATTGTTCCAGTCTCTGCATTAACATTAATTAGCAAATTTTTCTTTCAGTCTCTCCCAAATGGGATATGTTTAGTCAGGGTTGGATCATTAGGGAATTTAATTAATTTATCAGTAAATTGGATTTTTCATTAGGTGTCCTTGATTTGGTTTTTTTGCTCAAAAATTTTTGAGGGTTTGTATAACTACAGTTTTTTTCATCTGCAATTCTCTAATGCAGAGATTGTTAATGGAATGATATTGAACAGAAATACCTCATTTATAAAGGGTTTCAAAAGAGAGGTTCTGTCTGTCTCACTGGTCATTTGTAAGCAGGTACTTCTGTTAGTGGAAACTTTTTCCTGTGTTGGCTTGCAGTCTAGTGGGAATATTACTTGACAGTAAAGCTGCCAATAGCTGGGTGTATAAATGCCTGATATTTATGGTATAAGTAAAAAGAGTATTGGTGTGTGAGAATTCAATTCAATGAGGCGAATCTCAAATGCAATTAATGTTCATGTTCTTTATGTGCCCCTATGGTAGTTTGTTTTGCCCAAGGAATTTATTGGAAGTGATACATTTAATTAAACTTCTTGAAGCACTTGGGCAATGATATCATTTAGGCGCTAAGGCACACTTTTGGAAAGTGACAGAGGAACAGCCCAACTGTTGTATTCATTCCATATTTCTTTAGATTTACCAAAGAGTATATGTGGTTCCATGGAGGGTGCATGTCAAGTGCTGCTCAGAAGAGGTGATTTCCTTATGTTCTACCAAGCTGCTAAATAAAAGTCAGAAATGCTTTGATCTTGCATCAATTTTGATTTAGCTTCAGTAAAGTAGTTTTTTTATGTACTGTGTGAACAAATGTGAATAAGCAAGAAAATTTGCTAAACAGCTTGCTGGAAAAAATTGTGGCTTGCTGTATTTCATTGGGGACTGTTATGTTGCTAATAGAAATTATTTTTTTTCTGCCTATTTAGCATCCATTCTTTCTAAATTGTTAACCATAACAAGTTAAAACCACAACATAACCAGTTCTGCGGAAGGTCATGGAGCCCATCTTATGGAGCGTCATCCTGTGGCATGTGCAGAACAACCAGGTGATCAGGCCCAGTCAGCATGAGTTTATGAAAAGCAGGTCCTTCTTGACTGACCTGATCTCCTTTTATGACAATGTGAGCAGGTTAGTGAATGAGGAAAAAGCTGCTGATGTTGTCTACCTGGACTTTAGTAAAGCCTTTGACATCATTTCCCTAAGCATTCTCCTAGAGAAACTGTCTGCTCATGGCTTGGATGGGTATACTGTTTTGTGGGTAAAAAACTGGCTGGATGTCCTGGCTTGAAGGTAAAAAGGCTCTGCAGGGGGATCTGAACAGGCTGGATCAATGGGGTTCAACAAGGTAAAGTGCTGGGTCATGCTCTTGGGCCACAACAGCCCTGTGCAGCCCTACAGGTTTGGGGAAGAGTAGCTGGAAAGCTGCCCAGTGGAAAAGGACCTGGATGTGTTGGTTGATGGCTGAGCATGAGCCAGCTTGTGCACAGGTGGCCAAGAAGGCCAACAGCATCCTGCCCTGTATCAGCAATAGTATAGCCAGCAGGACAATTGATCTTCTCCCCGTACTCAGCACTGGTGAGGCTGCACCTCAAATCCTGCGTGCAGTTCTGGGTCCTCACTACAAGAGAGACATTGAGGTGCTGGAGTGGGTCCAAAGAAGGGCAACGTAGCTGGTGAAGGGTCTGGAGAACAAGTCGTTTAGTGTGGAGAAAAGGAGGCTCAGGGGCGACTTACTACTCTCTACAGCTACCTTAAAGGAGGTTGTAGTGAGGTGGGTATCAGTGTCTTTTCCCAAGTAACAGGTGATAGCACAAGCTCCACCTGTGAGGTTTAGTTTGGATATTGGGAAATCAGTGAAGGCTGTGAGGGTAAAATTTTCCTTTGTGTACTGTATGCCGAAGTGGAAATTCAGGATAGTTTAAATCCCCATAGCCCAAGTTTTGACTCACACTGTTTAAAAATGATTCTTTGCTAGAGAAGGTGAAGATAGAAATACATGCGTAGGTGAGTGCCAGTAGGGTAAAAAAGGCAAGAGGAATTCTGGTTAATTGCTTGCAAAGACCTTATAAATTCTAAGTTATTTCAGTCATTTTCTACAACACCACAAATATATAAGAAATATCTCATGTGAAGACTAAGAAAATTGTCTCTGAGCCTGTAATCACTAATATAAATTCAATACTTATTTCAAGATGATCTTTACAATGAAAGTTCCTCCTAGACTCTCTTAAAAAATAAATAATAGCAAATAAAACAAAAAAACAAAAAAAAAGCCCACCAAAAAAAAGAAATCAGTTACGAGATTTATGAGCACAGTTCCAATACAGACAGTAAATTCTGCAGTGACACTCTTGTCCCAGACATGTTCTTTCAGAGAATAGAAGCATGAGAATTGTGATGTGTTGGTTCCATTTTTCGTTATAGAGGCATTTAGATTAGTCTTTTCAAATACAGATTAAAGACAGTCCCAAAATATTAATCATTAGATGTGCTTCAGTGAGAATGATGAAAAAACTTAAACTCCTGAGTAAATGTAAATGCTTTCCACCATCTTGTGTGTATGTCTTTGTGTCTTATTCAAAGAAATATAAAAAAACATGAAATATATGTAATGAGAAAATGTGCTGATTTCTTACATATGTCTGTGCATGTATACATATGAGATAAAAATCAGAGTAAGCAAGGTTTTTGCTGGGATGCTCTTGAGTGAACTTTTATAATAAGTTCACTTATGGCAAAAGTGAACTTACTGGCAAAATAGGTCAAAAGGTATAAACAAACAATACCTAAGTAGTGTTGAACATGCCATGCTTTCATGTCTCTTCAAGTCCCTCCAGGCTCAGTTGGAGGATAAGCTAGATGCTTCTTGAATAATATGAATGCTTTCTCTTCTGCTTATGTACTGACACTACTTACATTATACAGAATACCATGGAGAGCTGATTTGTGTTTTAGAAATGATGTATTTCTCCTGAATTTACACACAGGTTACTACAGGGGGCTTATTTTCATCTGTAGGGAAATAAACATAGAGAAAATTTTCATCTTTGAGAAAGCCTCCTAAACCTTGATTAAACAAAAATGAGGAATGAGGATTAAAGAGACAATAACAAATGAGAGTGTTTGTGCTAATAGCAACTCAGCATGAGTCCATGCATCTTACCAGGTGTGAGTGTGTCAGTCTTCAGTCAATCCACAGGGCTTCACTGACGGTAAGGTTATGAAGTATCCTTCAGTCTCATTAGTTAGACTGTCTGCTCATCATGCAGAGATTTTGAGTGCTGAGTTCGAATGAAAGATTTCAGACATCTCAGTAGGGATCTGCTGAAATTACTTTGACAGCATCTTAAGGTCTTAAGTATTACTTTAATCTATGCAAAAATCCCCAAAATTTACAGAACATCACATGCAGTCAGTCAGATCTACCATTCCTTCTATTTCAAGGATCCAGAGTATATGTTGGACCTGTGCTTGGACCACCATTGGACCTTCTTTGTTGCACTTATAGCACAATTGAAATTGAGAGCTATTCAAGTTTCCTAAACATTGCCCAAATTCTGTGCAATTTTGGCAGACATAGTAAAGAGAAAAGTTCTTTCTTACTGACTTCATGAAGACTTTTCATTTGTAGGGTCTTTGGAGGGACAGGGATAATAACTTTATCTCCTAACACAGTACTCTGGGAGAGCTGCTTAAAGCCACTCATTCAACTTGCATGAATGTTAAAAAAAAATAAAAGGCTATATTACACAAAAGAGCCAAGCCTGAAAAGTTCTATTGTTCTTTCTTTTTTCTTAAATAAATACAGTACATCTCACTGCCTCTTAGAAATTCATGAAAAAACAATATCACTTTCTTATTGCAGACTGGTAATGAAGCTTAACATTTGCTTCTGTGGTGAAATGTAGAAGCATAATTACACTGCCACTGTAGGAAGAGCATAACTCACCAACCAGGAGAAATTGAGATATCACTTAAAAATAAGAGTATTCATGCAAAAAAATGTATTGGTAGAATTATTTTAGTAAATATCATCAGAATGACAAGTCATCCTGTCATGGAGGCAGAAATCTCAGCTTCAGAAGAGTAACCTGTTAATTTGGAGATAAATTTGAATCAAGTAGTCATGAACACAGTTCAGCTCAGAGTGGCATCTGAGTATTGCACTTCATGATGGCCTCTACTTGGAGGGAGAACATCATATCCAAAAGTAATGACTAAGTCTTAAAACCAGAGTGAGGAACAGCTATTATAATTTCACAGAGAGTGAAACTATACTAGTGGGTATACTAGAGGAACATGAGTTTATAGTCTGACTTTCCTGTAGCTGTTAAGAACAAGTAGATGAATGCTCAATTTAAGTAAATAAATACGGTCATGTGTAGCATTTGAATCTGATGAACTTGGGTGGTAAATCAGTCTCATTAATCATAATTGTGTCTGATACCACTGAGCATCATTTAATGGTATTTTAAGGTTCATTTTATATGAATAATAAATAGATAGTAAGATGCATATGCATATTGGAAGAATTTTACTTTAAAAATTTGATGGCACTTTTTTATTACATGGCAATTTTAGAGTAGAAACTCTGATCCAGACCTCTACATTTCTTTTTTCTTAACGCATATTAATATCAAACCTGTTCATCATTGCTATTGCTACTCTAACACCAGTTATAGAAAAGTAAATAAATACAGTTGTTACCTGCTTCTTCAATCAGTTAGTTCAAAGCCTGTAACAATGATTCCCTTTGCTGGGGCAAGCATTCTCCCAGTTCCTTCTCCTCTTGCAAGCAAGCTGGTCCTCTGTGTGCTTTTATCATTCCTACTCTCCCCAGTGCACTCAGATCAACTGAAAGAACTAGGGAGATGTCCTTAGCACCAATATCCCTCCCTGGTGCTTAAACCGAGGGTCTTTTAGTCTAAATGGTCAAGGTGTTCTCATAGCTATACTAGTCCCAAGGAGACAGAGGGTATACAAGGTGTTGATGGGCACGCATGGTGCTGAAACATGTATAAATCAAAATCAGTTCAAACAGAAAGGTCCTGTAACCGTCAAGGAAGTGGTGTAATTCACACCTGGTGAATATCACTCCTGTAGAGTGGAAGATCATTTAAAGTTACATGGAAGAGGTATATTAGACCATTGTATTAGACCTATATAATTTGTGTTTTGTTCTTCTCCAGTGCAGTGCAGGCTCAAGTTGATGTGTTGCAGGTGAGATGAAACAAGCTCTTCGAACAAAACAAAGCTTAAGGTGAAACTCAAAGTAGCAGGCAACTTGAAAAGTATCCCTCAGCATCCCACTGGAGAAAACATGGCTGTCGTATGCCACAGAAAGTTGCCTGTATTCTAAAATAGTACATCACTGAGAACTTTTATAGCATTCAGGCTAACTGTCCCTAAATATAAACATCATACAGGACCAAATATAGTTGTGTTTTTATCACACTTATTACCTTTCATGTTCAGAGATCATCGAGAAAATGAGATTTGTGTTTTCCAATGTTTCATGACTGATCTTCTGGAAAAATCTGAGTAATGGACATATGTTTCCTGAACAAGTCTGTCATCTCCCTCTTATGACTCTGGGTAACAGAACACCTTTTCAGAGTATAAGCAGCTAGTGTTAAAAGTTCTTCCCACAGGAGAAAATCTTTTGGATAATATGTAGTTAAATAAAACATCAACAGTATAAAATATGAAGCCACACTTAAGATGTGATATGTTTTATGAAACCTGTAATTCACCACACAGGCATCAAAAACTTTAGATGCAAATTGCAGTTACATGAACTGGAACTAAAGTCTATAATACTACCAAAATAAAAAAATAGTCACACTACATCTTTACACACTCTACACAATAAAACAAATATTTGTTCAGAAGCTCATATGTTGTCACTCAGCTTTACATCTAAACTCTAATATTAGCTGATGTTAAATTCTCTGTAAAGCTTTGTCTTCTCCATCTTGAAAAAGCTCAAGTAAAACTGAATGTGATACAGAACAGAGCAAAGAGGATGAATGAAGAAACACTAAATCTTCCATGCTAGGAATGACTCTGTGGACCAGTACGTTTCAGCTGAGAATAGGGACACCTTCAGAAAGACATTGCAATGACCTATAAAACCCTGAGAAAGAAGGGGAATGTGCACAGAGAATTTGTTCCCTGTCTGTCATAGTACAAGAGGTGAGAAATATCAGATTCAATCAACAGATAGCAAATTGCAAATCAGCAGAAGTATATTTCCATACATGGTGCAGTTAAGCCTCATATCATAGTGCCAGATGGTGGTGTGGCAAAGAAAAGCTTACATGGGTATAGAAAAGGGGTTAAGAGAACACACTACACAAAAACGAGGTAGGGGCTTTCAAGTGCAAAGGTGCTCCTCTGGCATTTTAGAGGCATTTCAGTATGTGCCTGACCTGCTCTTGCACGCTCTTCTGGGCATCTACTACTACTAGCCACTGTCAGACACTAGTGAATTATGTAAACCTTAGTCTGACCTGGTATAGCCATTTACAGCTCTTAAAACTACCTTAAACATCCACGAAACATAAACCACCTACTTATTTATTTAAGGCTGTGCAAATCAGTGTAGCAATTGTATACATGTTGTATACAGTGGTAAACAATATTTCTCTATCAGTTTTCACTTGTGTGAAACTTAGCAGGTCCCTTCCATTATATCGCATCCTGTTTTCTATTTCTATATTATTTGAATATATATGACTGCTTCCATTAATAATAGTGGGGAAAAATGATGTAAATCCTTATGTGTATGTACCGAAGAATAGGCCCCCACAGCCTATTATCATGAAGAACAATATGACATTACCAAACTGTGAACTAAACCTATAAAATATTAATTGTGGATTGATTTAGTGTGGCTGGAATTTAGCTTTAATGGTTACACTTAGTGTTATCTAGTCTTTCAAAATTATGGCAGAAGGAGAGGGTAGGGCAAGTCACAAATGGAACTGTGGAACATGCTGTAACTCTTCACTTCTAGAAACCTGGGTTTAAATTCCATCCCTTGGAGACACAACTTAGCAGTGTCCACCTGTATACTGGTGAATGTTAGCATGGATCATAAAATTACTACACAAATGTAGAAGTGCAGAGTATGAAGGCAAGAGTGCTGTGCACCTAGAAGAGTTTTAAAGCTCCCTATTTTAACAGTGGTTCTCAAATGATTCTGAAAACTGAGAGCTTCTAAAAGTGACAGAAATGAGGTGAAACACAGCAAACTTCATCAGCCCCCCATGTTGGTATACTAGAAAATTGCTAAAGGAAGAAAGCAGTATTGAATTTCATATATTTCTGTTTCTTATTTCTTGCTGGACTTCGTGCCATGAAATTGGCAGCAGTGTAGTAAACATAGTAGTTCTATTAGCAATGGTCAAAAAAAATTAAGCCCCCAGGTCCTATTTTCTAGGCATTTGATTGAAATGCTTTTTGTAAGACATATCTAGCTGTTCTATCTTATTCTCTCTGAGGACATTCTTGGTAGATTAAGTGACACATAGACACACTGGGCAGCTGCACGCTGGATCAGCCCTTGAACACATCCAGCCATACCAGTGCAAATAGATGTCTCAGATTTTCTGTCTTCTAGATTAGGGACCTGTAAGAATGCTCTCATTTGGCCACATCTTTAATTTCCTTTCCATGGAAACCAGGGAGCACAGGAGGGCCAAACACAAGTCTGAGACAGTCCCAAAATTACAGAAGCAAGATACACAACCTGAGAAACATTTTGGTTTCAGTCCAGGCTTACTTTTCTATCATAAGAATTAGAGGTATTTTTAAAGCCATAGGTATGTCTCTGGAAGGGAGCCAGGAGGCACAAGCATACGTCTCAGTAAGGGATCACTACACAACTGCGAAATGCTTTGGCTGAACAGAACCTATGCAACAAGAGGCCATGTGCAGGCCAGTTTTGCCATTAAAAAAGAATATTTTCAAGAAGCTTTTAAGCCCATAACTGGAAGACAATATACAAAAGTATTATTATTTTAATACATATGAGTCTATAGCATTCATCCTTTCTCCTAAAATGTTTATTTGGGTTCTTGTTTAAATCATAGGAAAAAGACTGTGGAAGGAAACAATAGTGTCAGTACATGTTAGGTGTGTTAGATGCAGTACATTTTTTATTTTACTTTTTATTTTTTTATATTTTAAACTTTCTATTAAAAGAAAAAATGATAGTTTAAAAGACATTCAGTAACTAAAGGCTGTATTCAGTGTCATTATTTCTCTTTGGGTTTTGTTTATCTTACTCTTATAGAATCATAGAATCATAGAATAGTTAGGGTTGGAAAGGAACTTAAGATCACCTAGTTCCAACCCCCCTGCAGTGGGCAGGGACACCTCACACTAAACCATGCCACCCAAGGCTCTGTCCAACCCGGCCTTGAACACCGCCAATGATGGAGCATTCACAACTTCCCTGGGCAACCCATTCCAGTGCCTCACCACCCTTACATTAAAGAATTTCTTCCTCA
>JAOEHY010022960.1:0-31354 GCA_025447955.1 Psilopsiagon aurifrons
GGGGGGGGAAGAAGGAGGGGGAAGTGAGTGAACAAAACTGCTTGTTTTACAGCTTAAACCGCAGCAGCTCTTTTAGGAGGGGGAGGTGGGTGAACAAACTGCATGGCTGATTTACAGATTAAACCATGACAAGTGGTGGACTTAACAGTGTTGTGCTTACAGTCTGACTTGATGATACTAAAGGCCTTTTCCAATCTGAATGGTTCTATGATTCTATGAACCTTTCCCCTGAGTATAAAAGTCTAAGTTGTCATTTAACTTTTAACCAATTAAGTTAGGGTGGTTGAACATATACTTTGGGTGCTCTATAATAAAATAAATGATGGTAAGGATACTGAATGGGAAACATATTATAGAGCTTGAGAAAGTGCCAACAAGAAATCCAAAAATGAGATTTGGAATTAAGAGAAAAAAATACTATGAGAAGAAAATTTGAATTTTATTGTCATCCTGGACTCTTTTTAGAAATAAGAAAGAATATATGGTACAATGCTCTGGCTCTTTGCAGCAAATTAGCAAGTCAATTATACACAGCAATGAAAAGTTTTGAACTGTCGTATCAGGCAATGAATCTTATAGTGAGAGCATGCAAGGTGTAGAGTGCAAAATGTACCCTGATAGTTACTGTGAGCTGTAAAACTACAGAATACTTTTTCTTCTTTTTTTTTTTTTATTTTTAATTATAGGAAAATAACACTTGTGTATTTAATGCCTACTTCACTCTTCTTTCAAAATAATGGGGATGCTTTATTTTCCCGTAAGTCTTGGATTGTTTACTTAAAATTTAAGTTCACAACACTGTTTGCTTCAGTTGTAAGGCTACAGCAGACATTCTTCCACTGGACTGAGAGAAGGAGAAAGAAGGAGGCCATGTTCGGTTACTCTACTTGATGGCCTCCCATCTGCAACTGGTTATACTGTTGTTAGTTTTCAGTAGTCATAAGTATTTATCACATACATCTGTTTGATATAGAAACTATGAAGTTCTGCTGTAATGACTCTTGCTACTTATATGAATCATGCAGCCCCTGCAACAAATTACCATAATGGAAGAAAGATTAAAGAGGAAAAACTTAAGCCACTGAACTTAATTTAAGCCACTTCTGCAGTGAACTGAAAGTTACAAAAGAACATAATTCTATTCATCCAAGGTAAAATATAATTTTCTGTGACATGCATCACACATGAAGCGTACTGGGGTTGCTTGGTTCAGGTGTCTCTTTCTGTAGAATTTGTATTACAGAAAGTTCACTGGAGAGTAATAGTATTTTATTCAGATGCTTCCATAAAGCATTATTTCTCTAGAGCTTAGAACTCAGAACTCTAGGAAGTGCTTCTTTTCAGACTTCTATACTTGATCAGTTTGACACAAACCATTCTTGATATGAATGTGTCATCAAAGCCTCATGGAACAATTCTTTGACAATATTATGTCTTACTTCTAAAAAATTAACAATCTCCAGTTCTAGCTTGAGTAATACTAGACAATTCTAGCATGAGTAATCATCTGTTCTGAGGTTTCATTTTACATATAAGGTTGCATTTAAATTAATTTAGAGTTTCTTCTTATATACTGCTCACACTGGCCTTAACTTAGATATGATAATCCTCCCATGTACAATTAGAATCTAGAAGAAAAGAGGATGAAGAGCAAAAAATGGGAGAACAGCAGCCCCGGGGATATTAAGGTTGAACTTTGTTTCTAACAGATGGTGTAGGCATAGAGGTTAATAGTGAAAAACCTCATGATTTGCTCTGTCAGTTCTAGCAGTGCTTCCAAATGCTTTGCCCTTTATCACACCATTGCTTAGAAACACTCAAGGAGTCCTTCTGTTTCACAGTTCCCTCTGTCAAGATAAGGATGGCTAAAGGAGAAAAGAAAAAAACCTGCACACACTTTAATGAAGCCCTTAACACCTCCACAGTAAAGTAAAATGGAAGACATATAAGTGAGAATGAGGCTGTCAAAATAAATTATAATCAGCCCAAACTGTATATAAAGTTCACACCAGACTTTAAAATATACTGCTAACATTTAATGAGAGTTGTGACTGCATGTGGGTTTTGTGTCATTACAGAGCATCTGAGTGTTTATGCTGCTGCCTTGCCCAGACTTGACTTAAAGCTCTGGCTGTTGCCACCGAAGATAGAGAAAAAAACCCAGACCTTTAAAGACTTGACTTCTGAAGTAAATACAGACATAAAACATGTGACAGAAGGCACAACCCCACCTCTAGAGCCCTGTGTACTGGACACTGAGTGTAGGAAACTCCTCTTTGCTGAAGGTGCCATAAGAAATAGCACCTGGCTTTGGTGTGGTTCTCAGAAGTTCAAGCACAAGGGCTTCTGAAATGCCTAATTTCTGTCTGCAGCTGTCTTCTCCTCCACAGCTAAGGCTTCAGAGAGAGATTTACGAGAAAAGGACATTGGAGAACTGAGCTCCTATACAGCACATGACTCTTGATCTACAGAAGTTATATTTGGGAGCATCTTGAGCAAATGTTATTGAACAACAATGGACATTTTGCCCTGGGGCCACATGTTGGGCTGTGGTGGAGTCTGGGGCTGCCCTGTGCCAATCACAGCCAGTTCCAAACAGCACAGAACTGAGCAACCTGCTGCCACCCCACACATACCAAAACTTTGTACCCTTCTTGTTTCCTTCTACAACACATCCATTGTGAACCAGTGGTGTAGTTTGTCAGGAAGATACACCCATAGTGTCACTGCTTTCCTCTTTTTTTTATTTTAGGGAGGCAAGGGGTGGCATTTTGCCAGGGGAGTGTGTGTGATCCCAGTGTCCTCCCTACAGCCTGGGAAGAAGGGTGGAGTTGGAAGACTGTTTGCTCAAACAGTTCTTAAGTACCTGTTTGGCAAGGTAAAGGGTGGGATATATTGCACATCCTTTTGTCTTCCTGACTGTTCATGGTGAACTGTTGAGTTCTCATCCCCAAGATCTGTGTAGTATTATCTGTTCCACAAAATGATGTTTTACCCCATAAGGAAGGTCTGATTATCCTAAACTGAAAAGTATTTCTTTTTAATTATTTGTATTTGAAGACAAGAGTAAATTTGTTTAGATTTAAATCACAAGATATCTGGAGGGCTTTTCTTCTCCATAATACTGATTAACTTGACTTTCTCAGTTACAGAGGTTCTCAGTGTCTTTTCAGCAGCTACCCTGGAGCTGTATGGCTTATGAAATGAAAAGTTAAATATTTGCATGTATTTCTGCAAATAAATCAACGAATTTATGGACCATATTTGTTCCTAAACATTATTTTAATTGGTTTCCTATTCAGTTGAGGGCTAACACTTGCTAATTTTTATAGATTAGCCAATCATATCCTGGGCTGCATCAAAAGGCGCTTGACTAGCAGGTCCAAGGAGGTGATCCTGCCCCTCTGCCCTCGTGAGACCTCACTTGGAGTATTGTGTACAGTTCTGGCATCTTCAACATAAAAAGGACATAGAACTATTGGAACAAGTCCAGAGGAGGGCCATGAGGACTATCAGGAGACTGGAGCACCTCCCGTATGAAGACAGGATGAGCAAGTTGGGGCTGTTCAGGCTGGAGAAGAGAAGGCTGTGTGGAGACCTCATAGAAGCCTTGCAGTATCTGAAGGGGTCTATAAGGATGCTGGGGAGGGACTCTTCATTAGGGACTGTAGTGATAGGACAAAGGGTAACAGGTTCAAACTTAAACAGGGGAAGTTTAGATTGGATATGAGGAAAAAATTATTTACTGTGAGGGTAGTGAGGCACTGGAATGGGTTGCTCAGGGAAGCTGTGAATGCTCCATCGCTGGCAGTGTTCAAGGCTGGGTTGGACATAGCCTTGGGTCATATGGTTTAGTGTGAGGTGTCCCTGTCCATGTCAGGGGGTTTGGAACTAGACGATCTTAAGGTCCTTTCCAGCCGTAACTGTTCTGTGATTCTGTGATTGATGTGGTTGTAAAAACATGTTCACCTCCTTGTGTGACTTCAGTATTTTTATCTTGCACTAGATGTAGAATTGGAGGTGCTAGATGGAGTTCACTGTCTGAGTTTAAAGTCAGTTCTAAGGAAAAAAATTTCTTCCAGAAAACATCAACGAACTGCAAAGAACAGCAACCAGGTAGATTTTTCTGCCGTTACTCTTACTGCCCTCAGACTAAAAGTTGTGGCTGAGAAGCTATGTCTGTGGAAGGCTGCATTCAGATTATGTTGCTTAACCCTTTGGGACTACTGAGAACTGATAAAGCTGCCCTGCCTTGAGTCTGGGCCAGTGTTATGTCCTGGATTCAGAAAATTATAAAAACAAGCTGAATGCAACAGTTCAGTCATATGTCTTGCATTTACCCTTTATCTAACTGCTGCACTTTATAAATGTTTGTAAGCATCATGGAAATGAGGACATAAATCTGAAGATGAACCTAATACACAAACCAAGCAGAAGTGACAGAAGTTCCCTTTATCATTACAAAAAATGTAAGTCTATTGTCAGGTTTATATGAACTGAATGAAAAAAAAAGGAAGCCTCATGGTTAAAATTTTATACTTGAGTATTTCAAAATTATTTTCAGATAAACACCCCTAAATTTAGAAAGACCTTTCATAAAAAAAAAAAAATAAACTAACTTATTTTGCTCTTCAGCTTTACAGCTAAATCATAGTTGGGTCAGATAAAAAAAAAGTGACCACACATTAACATTAAAAACAAATTTCAAAGGAACATGCTCTACTAAAGAAGATTATGTACCAGAACAGAGAGTTTTCCTTCATTAATTTTATATATTATAGCCTTATGAAGCTACTGATTGGTGAATTAAACATTCTCTGAAGACTGCAGATGCTGGAATGAGAGTGATGACTCAAAGGGAAGCTGTAGTTAACTGTGGTAAGGGTCCTCTGCAAAGTGATTAAGCATCCTCTGACATAATAAATAGCAAGAGTCTTAAATGAGTCATTGCAGTTTATAAAGTAAATAATAGTTACTTTAACAAACATGTTATTATATAATTGTCTATGTCAATGATTACAGATTATCTGGAAAATATAGTCTGCTGTGATAGAAATATGCAGAGTTTAAAACCTTAGTATGTGCCTTAACCTCCTCAGATGCATAAAATTCTTTTTATGCCTACCAGCCATATAAGAGAAAGCACAAGTTAATTGAAAAGAAGGTCCTACAGGAATCAGGTGCTTTGCTACCACCCCTCTGATCTCCTGTATTGAGGACTTGTTCTCAGGGCAGGACAGTTGATTATATTGGACACAGACTTCACAAGGATAGATGGGTTACAGTGTGTGGAGAAACTTATTACTGGTCATGCTTCTTTCCTGACCTCAGAGGTAAGTTCTGTGTTCCCTGTTCAGTGGTACATTAGAGGCTTTACCCCCTTGTGTAATTTACCACGAAGTAGCCTCCACCACCAGGCTCTATACAGTTTTCTCAGGTGTACAAATAAGAACTTAATTCCTGGACTTGCTATGAGAAAACTTCAATTTTTCAAGGTTTCCTTCTTGGAGGCTTCTAGGAACTCACTGCATTGTAAATTTAAAAAATAAGTCATGGAATTGTCAGTGGAGAGGGTATGCTCATATGGCAGTTCTTCCAGGTGCACTGGTTGAACTTCAAGCTTTTCAGATTTAAGAAAATAGAGCTAGAATAGAATGAGGCAGGAAGATATCTCTGGAGATTGCCTCATCCAGTCCTCTGCTCAGAGCAAAGTCAGAGCAAGTTGCTCAGGGCTGCATCAAGTCAGATTTCGAATCTCTCCAGGGATAGACACTCCACAGCCTCTCTGGGAAACCTGTTCATCACCCTCACAATGAAACATTTTTGCTTATGTTTAAATGGAATTTCCTGTATATCAGGTTTTGATCACTGCCTGTTGCCTATTCAATAGACACCACTGGGTATCTGTTCTCTTTACACCATCCCTTTAGATATATGGCTTGTTAAAATACAGTTATCTAAGTTCTTTCAAAAATTTCTGTAGAGGCTCAGCTGACTCTTGTGTAGAGCAGAATGTGATTTTTCTTCTTTCTGTGAACTGATGAAGCAGAGATATTCAGCAATCATTTTATTATTAAACAAATGACAACAGAAACAAGAAGATTTGTGCATGAAAACTCATGGGCATGAGAGCATTTTTCAACTATTATTCTTGGTGCTTGGCAGCTTTAAGGCCAATGCCATATTGCCATAAGACTTTAACAGACCTTTTATTTCCCCGTAGAGATGTAGCAAAGGGTATTACACATTATACACCTTTTCAAGTCTGGGTATAAAACATTAACCTTCTGCTAAGAAAATTGCTCCTAAAATGTTATGAATTAAAATTACATGGTAATTTAATATGCCCACATTAAAAAGCTGCAGGTAAACTGGGAAACACTCAATTCAAAGTCCATGTTATGTATAAAACAAAATAATCCTATGAAGCCATCTGTCTTTCTTCTCAACTCAGCAGTTTTAAACAGTATAAATTTAAACTAGGATCTCACCTTTCTGGGGCTTTCTAGGGCATGGATGCCCCAGAAACTTGTAATAGTTCAGACAGTGCCGATGAACAGAGAATAGCGTTTTAATTCTATCACTCAGAAACATTACAGATTTTTTTTTCATTACTACTGTATACATGCAGGAGATGTGGAGATCTGCCCCCAAAGGCCATAGAAAGCAGAAGAACCAGCCAACAGTTTATAAAGCAGAACATTTCATTTCAGGTCAGCTGCATACAGAGAGAGTGGGTAGTGCAGAGCTCCCCTTGCCCATGGCTGTGAGGAGCCTCCAGCTGCCTGTGGGAACACAATGTGATGCAGGCTGGTGAGGGCTGTGCTTCCTCGTCTTTAGATCAATGGCTCTGTTGAAAGCTACAGAAATATCTGGCTGGGAGGCTGAGGAGAGAAGGAAGCGAGTGTGCCATAGTCTGGTCCACTCCTTGTTGGAGTATGCATAGGTCAAGTAGTTAAATTTTCAAAAGTGTAATACCACTGTGAGTACCCTAATTCTTCCCAACAGCATGAAAATAAGCTGATTATCCAGCCTCTCCATCTGTGTGGTTGATGACAGGCGTGCCCCATAGTCTGGTATATATGGTCAGGGCTGGCGACTGCAATAGAAAGGATAAAAAGCAAAGGCAGCAGCCACCCTCGTTCACATGGGCAATCCGCGTCGAGGGCTCTGCCAGACACAGTGACTTAAATTTGTATCTATGACATTAGAAAAGGTAGCGAATTTCTCTGCCTGAGTGGCTGAGGACCAGAGCTTGCCATGGTCTAATTCTGTCCTGTTCTGTGGCTGTGGCTGCAAAAGGCAAGATAACTGCAGAGAAGCCACCCTTGTTCTCCATGCGTAAATCCTGCAATATGTTCTGTGCCCTGGGTTCAGCTGTAGCAGTCATTTTTCTCCTTAGTAGCCGGCGAGCTTAAACCATGACACTGTCAAACTCCGTGACTGAATTTTATGCCAAAGTCCTTTGGAATGAAGCTAGTTTCTGGCTGGGTGGCTGAGGACAGAAGTGAACTGCTTTCAGGTCGGATCCTTGTCTGGGACAGGGACTCCAAAAGGCAGGAGAACTACCCTTATTCACTATGGGCTACACCTGTGCAGTATCCCCGCCAGGCGCTGTGACTTAACTTTATGTCAGTATCCTTTATGTCAGATCCCAGTATTTTTCAAGCCTATCATCATCTGAGAAGTTGATAGAACCCTGTGGTACAGAGACTTCTGTTGTTTCACTGTCTAATTAGTATCCACACAGCAATATGAAAATGAAAGAAGGCCAGTCATTTTTGCAAGGGGAAGCATGTGTATATCATAGAATCGCAGAATCACAGAATCACAGAATCACAGAATTATAATCATAGTATCACAGAATAATAGAATCAACTAGATTGGAAAAGACCTTTAAGATCATCAAGTCCCACTCTTCCCCCAGGACTTCCAAGACCACCACTAAACTGTGTCACTAAGGGCCTAATCTGTACATTTTCTGAGCACTTCCCAGGACTGTGATTCCACCTCTTCCCTGGGCACCCTTTCGGTGAATAAACATGCTATTCATAGTTCAATCCAGGTTTTATTTCAGTATGAATGCTTGGATGTGAAAGCAAAGCACAGTGGTGTTTGTAGATTAAGGATTGTTTACTCTTGGTAAGAGTAAGCTCCTTTCAAGAGCTGTTTTTCTTTTAATATAGGGAAGTCATGTTTTGCAGGTTAAGTTATTTCAAGTATGGAAAGTCAAACTTATTTTTCTGTTTGTGTCCTAAGATTGCTTTGGAAATAGGTCTTAGATTTCAAAGTGTGTTATTCTCAGACCTATAAAACTACTCCAGTGTTTCAGGTTTTGATTTTGTTTGTTTGTTTGATTTTCCATGGATCTGATGTTTGAGGTATGTATAAAACATTTATTCTCATTTTCAATCTTTTTTATCCTACCTATTTTTAAAAATTTCCTGCATTAGAAACATATTTGAGAGTGTCAGATATTCTGAAAGTTTCCTGTATTTACTGTAATGTTATCTGGAATCTGTACATTCTCTACAAAGGTCTGAAAATTCAATTTGAGGTTTTACAGCAGTGAAATGATAAAAATATGTAAGAATAACTTCTTTATAAACAACAAGACTGTGCATCAAAAGCTAACGGACAATTAAAAACAGAATGAAGCAATAACTAGTCACCAAAATCTCTTCTAAGATTTGTTTTTTTCAAAGGCAAAGTCAAACCAATAATATAATGCTGCAAACACTAGTTCCTTCTATCTCACAGAATACTAAACATCAGTCCCCTTTATTTGTTCAAGGCAGAAACAAAGATGAGGGAGAAATTGTTTTTAAGCCATGTGTTAGATTTTTTGCTATGGGATTCAAATGAATGCTCAGCATCTGATATACTTGTGTTCCCAGAGATCTAGCAGGTGGGGCTGGGACAATTCCAGAAATAATTGTGGGCTCAAGTTCATGGAGGAGGTGTTGCAGATGAAGTCATAGCAGCTGCTTGGCAGCTGTCTTTATTTAGAAATTAAGGACCTTTTGCAGCCTGTTCTAAGGTGCAGCTTCAAGTCCATTGTGACAGAAGGACACAACTTCTTAGCAAGCCAAGCATTTTCCCAGCTAGGTCTGGGTTATGCTTAGCCTTTCATACGAGGATAGGTTAATGCTGAAAAAAATCCAATAGTGTGTGGGGAGGCCTAGCTACTTGCTGCTGCTGATACTGTGATAAAGTCCCATAAGAGACACTATGTTTTAGCCAGGATGAACACCAAATCTACCAGATTTTTTAGTCTACTAAGCATCTTTCTTAGGTTCTTGTATTAGACTTGTTAGACCTTACAATTTTTTTTTTATTTTTTTTTTATTAAGAAGAAATGGAGAAATTATTCATGGTGCTCAGCTGGAATTTGGGACAGCTAAGCTTCTTTTATGGTATATATTTCACCTAAGAGTGGGAAGCTTCCTCCAGGTCACCTAAGACCCTTGAGATATGGGCAGTCTTTTTGCAGCTGTGCACCTCAGCTAGAAGCTGTTTTTCTCAGGTGAATGTCGTTTAAAATAGGTCTAACAATATTTTGGAATGAGAAGCAGTCCTCTTCTCACCCAGAAGTCTAAGACAGGGAAACACCTCCTTCCTCTTAGACTCTTCAGTTTTCCCCACTAGCTGAAATGACTTGATGCTCAGAGATTTTCTTTCTAATCCTCAAAAACTGCAAGGATGCTAAAAAAATTGACAATGAAGTGTCTATCTTCATAGTACATAGTCATAGTGCAATAAAGCAAATATTAGCTTCTGTTCTTTTTTGATAATTTCAAGAACCTCTGTGAAAAGAGATGGTCTAGGGATTAGGAGCATGCTTGGATATTAAAAATATATGCTTGTGTACTGCCCTGATGCCAAATCAAAAGTACCCCCTAAATATGTCCAAGTCATTTACTGGAAAAATACAAAGATCAGAAGGTCACAATTAGCAAACAAAATATGATTAAGAGCAGAAAATACACTGGAAAAATATGAGATATTCCCAGTGGGTGGAAGAATAGAACATTTCTAAGAATAGGTTGTTTCAATTATTTTTTAAAAAATTCATGTGTATTTAAAAAGCTTGAAAAAGAAATGAAGATCAGACAGGGAGGAACCTCAGATAAGAAGGTGTAAAACAGAACATAGGCCCCAAGATAGAAATTAGAATGATGAAATATAATCCTAAAATTTATTGTGGATCATCATTAAAAAATGGATGTTCCTATTATGTGAGTAGGTGTGTTAGGCTAAATGTCTTAACCAAGCTGCCTATCTGCAGTTTCAGCTGGATATGGTTTTCTTCGCTTTCAGCTTAAACTTTTAGAGTACTCTTCAATATGTCTAGTGTTTGTTTAATGTATCATGACCTAAAGTCAGCTGAAAAAAGGTCATGTAGTGTGAAGAACCTCTGACATAAAAAAGTGCTCTTTTGTGTTCTGCCTCATGTTTAATGTTTAAAATAATTAAAAAAAGTGTTTTGGGTCACACAACATGTGCAATGAAGAACTAAGTTGAAAGACTGCATTTTTTGTCAGTTATGAGGGGTGAATATACTAGTTTAGAGATCATGTGTGATTGAATGACTTGTCTGAGTGAAAAGTGAGAACAGAGGTGGGAAAGGAAGTATACAAAAAGACTAGGAGATGTGAAAGTAAAGAAAAGAATAGAGGAAGAGATACTAAAGGGCAGAATTTAGAAGGATAGAGAGTCACTGGTAAATACAGACAGAAACAGGGGGAAGAGAATTGGGAATATCAGAGAGAAGCCTGGAAAAGAAAGAACCAAAGTGAACACAGAGGTATGCATATTGTTCATATGTGTCAGTTACTGATTGAATTGATTTCAAAGAACCATTGAGTGAATGGTTTTGTGTTACTCCTGAAGCAGGTGCTGAAGCCATGACTTAGCATGCTGCGGGGTCCTCATAAATTCTGTTCACTAGGGCTATTCCCGCACAGAATTTGTGGGAACTGAGGTGTAGCCCTCCTATCATACCAAGCAGCTCAGCTTTGCATCAAACTGAAGCAGCTGCAGGTATAAGTGTTTCCAATAGGCAGCAGTCTTTGCCTGTAGATGCAGCAATAATATGTAGTAACACTGATGTAATTTACTTTTCAAGTTTTCAGTGGATTTATTATCTTAAAAAAATGTTGAGAGAATAGTTATTCCATCTTGCTCTGCAATGTAGCTCTGGGATGAATTATGATCTCTCTTTAAGGGGATAGTTACTTTTGTGTAAAGTATAAGGAAGTAAGCTAAATAAAGTTTTTGTTCCAATTTTATTCTTTCTCTGTTTTTCAAAATGAGAAAGAAAAAGTCTAGAGAGGAAAGTAAGCCAAAATAAAGCCTGAAATGTTGCTCCTAGTTTGAAGAATCACTTTGACAGTCAAGTGATAATATAAGTCAATGTTATTATGCTTTCTTTGACACTAATAACTGTCACAGAAGATCATAAGCAAATCCCAGGTGACATTTCAGAAGCTGACTAATGCAAATACTTCAGATGAGATTTTAATGCTGTCTTTATGCGGAAAATTGATCTCCCAGGGAAATTGCATTTTTCCTAGTTTCTTATAAAAACTTTTTTATTTTGTTTTACTAATAGCTAGTATCAAGTTTGCATTTGCTTTCACTTGGTCTTTCATCTCTTACTTGTCCTGACCATGCTGGATATATCTTGGCTCACTATCATGCATCTGGTTCTCTCTTCATCAGCTCTAGGGTGTGAGTGTGTGGGAATATTTCAGGTTTCAGATGATATTCATGTTCAGCAGAAATAGAAAACAAACAAACAAACAAAGAAGTAGCTCCCAAAATGAGTTGCTCTCTCCCCACCATACATGGTCCTCAATGAATAAACTTTTTTAGTATTGATTTCTCTGGGGAGATTTAGGGCAGATGTGAGGTTGAGTGTAACTCTCTATGAGTGTGAGTGTTTGTACTGATGTTTTGCCTTGGCCTGTTTTAGACAGAAGTCTGTTCCTTAAATATTGAAACATGGATCGTTCTCTCTGTAATTCCGATATACATTGTGCATTTTTATTTTTTGCATTATTGCTATTTTTCTTTAGATGTGACAGTTAAATGATTATAAATCATACCCAATGGGCCTCTGTCCTGAAAGCAATTATTACTGTAAACTTAAAATGGGAGGAGCACATTAATCTGAGGCTGAAATACTGTCAATTTTTCCATGTGACTATGATTTTAGTTCAGAACTACATAATTCAAGGACTGTAAATATATTTGGGAAATGATTATTGCATTTTGTATCTTGGGAAGTTACAATTCTGTAAAAACATGAACACTAGAGTCAATCTGCAGATAAAGTCTCCCTTAATGATTTCCAGATTTACAATCTTTCAGTTAATGAAATTCTTGTTAATTATTAAATACAAAGACTGGGTGTCTTGCAAAGCAAATCAAGGAAGAAACTGTATAGTTTAAAAAACTGATGCTGAAAAAAACCTCCTTAATTTTGCTTTTAATAAAAATGAAGGGAACTGAGGATGCTGATAAACATTATGCTGAGTCTAGTTTCAAAAGTATCTCTTTCAATTTTCTTTTCTGCTTACTTTTTTTCTCAGTTTAGAACTGGATTCAGTTAATTAGTCATGGAGAAATATTATTTCCATATTTTGGTAGCTGGATATTGGTATTAATGTTTGTGATATGTCTCAATGATATCTCTCAGTACAAGATTTAATTCATCAAAACACAAGTGTTTCTAGTATTCCCTAGTAAACTGCCCTGTAATCCTATGGACACAAGTTTCCAGGTTATACTCAAGATGATGCAACGTAAAATACTGCATTAATGGGTCTTACTGTCTACTTACAAAAACATGCAGTCGAAAAGTATGAGAATTCTATCTTTATTGAGGAAGTGTAAAAAATATCATCAGATAAAGAAGATGAGAAGTAGAAAATGGAATGAAAACTACTGCAGAAAAAAGCATTTGTTCAGGACTTCATGAGTTTCTCTGAATGTGTATGAATACTTATTGTATTTATTTTAAGAAATAGTTGACACTCCCAGAGAATGGTGATGTACATTCTCCCGTCTTGTAAATTGCATTTTGTATACTAAAAAACATTAGTCATTAACCAGAATGAGTTATTTTGCAGTCACTATTTTCACTTGACCACATTTAAGGAGCAGTCTATGCTGTCCATTAAATTTATGAGAGGTTAGTTCGATGCTTTCAGATGTTCTTAGGGTATTAATTATGCTAAGAAACCCCATGGATATCTAAAGTCTGAAAAATCTGTGCATTTTTGTTTGGGGTTTGTTTGCTTGTGGTTTTGTTGTGTTTTGTTTTTTTTTTTTTTTTCTGGTGGGTTTTTTTTGGTTAGTTGGTTTGATTTTGGGGCTTTTTTTGTGGTTTGTTTTGTTTTGTTTTAATGGGAGCAAAGGTTTGGGATATAGTATTTCTATCTGTACTCCAGGAGTAAAAAGTCTTCAATAACCTGCTAAATTAAAACATGGGTTGTGGTCTTTCATTGCCTGTTTAAACACCCATGGGATAATTTTGTTGTGGATGCCTTGATTTTTGAAAAAAGTTGAGCATATGAAACAAATATAGATGGGGTTATTCTTGCTTCTTCAACTCCACTGGATAAAAAGTATGCAAGCTTGTATGAATTAACTTTTGATTGCATCCAATGGAAGTTTCCCATGAGTTATGTATGTCTGAGCTTCTATTGCTAATTTCCAGGCTAGAAAGCATTATTAATGGTAATAAGTAATCAGAAAGCATTAGTGGTTTAGTGTCTTTAAGAAGCTCAGTCTTTAGAAGTTCCTATTTTCATCTTGAATACTTCTTCCATCTCTATTGCATGCCGACTCTGATATTCTTAAAATACAAGAGTAAGTATGTTGCCTTAAAAAGACTGCATTATCAACAAGGTCATAATCAATTGCATTTTCCAAGCAGAGTGAGGAGAGAAAAGATCCTGAAGAAACAGTGTGGAACTGGTATTAATTTAATCTATCGGCTGTTGGAAAGCTCGGTTTCTAGTCATAGCTAGCTATCTAAGCTCCATTTAAAATTTACAAGGAGGCAAGGATCTCTGTCAAAGACAATGAATCTGATGTTAGGGACAGTGTTCGAAAAGGAAACATACATTGGCCTCTGAATGTACCAATTTAGTTCTACAGTAGAAGGGTATTAGATTACAAAGAACTAAAGGTCAGACTGTAAAGACAGCAGTACTGAACAGTGCAACATTTAATACTGCAAAGCAATTGACTGTAACTATGACAGCCAAATAAAGAGAGCAGAAAGTTTTAGATAAAATTAAAATAGCATAATTGATTTAGACTACACCCAAAGAAACCCTTGAAGGGGGAAGAGTACAGTGAAAATCTATAAGAGAGTGACTGCCCAAAGGGTATGGATATAAATGGTTGCAAGGACTCGTGTATATATATATATTTTATAACTATAATTAAGAGCAGCAGAGGATTTGATGTGATGGAGGGACCTGTGATAAAATCAAATTAAAAATTACCTCTGTAATTTTGTAAGTATTGTATTACTGTGTTATCTTACAGTCCTGTATTCATGAAGATTGAAGGCTGCAAATTATTTTTGGTTGAGCGCTAACAAGGAGATATCTCTGCTCCATTCTTTTACACATGTACAAATGGCACAAATTTTCAAGTACTTAATCAGTGGTTACTAAACTGGATTTGATGTAGTTCAATAGATTCAATTCTTTTTCATGTCTGGAGGGTTCAAATTCATCCTTAACCACAGCAAGTTATTTTGTAGTATGACCAAAACCATAAATTGTTAATGTAACCATAAACTGTCTCAAAGGACCTCTCTGGCCCTTCTGCAGTGAATGTAGGGCCCACAACTAAAGCTTTGGCTAGGCAAATTGTTGAAACACAGAAAAGTAAGAGTTTTTGTCTAGGGATTAGTGCACTTATGTTGAAGGACAGCTGTTCCCAAAGACTCCTTGCTGGTGTTATTGAATAGTTGCTTGACATGGGAAAAGGGCAAATTTCAGAGAAAGGATTAAAACTGAAGAATTTCACATCCCAGGATAAATGCATAGATCCACTATGTTTACACTTATATTTGCTACTGCCATTATTGCTTACTACTACTACTACCGCAGTTACTACCACTACCACTACCATTACAAGTACTTTTGTTTCTATGAGGTTGCTCTACTCACTGAAGCTGTTCGTATCTCTTAAAAGACTTTAAAGTGAATATGGACTATGTTGTTGTCCAACTTGAACTTCTATATTCCCAGAAGAAAAATTGATACCAATCATTTTGAACTGTACTAAAAGCTCATTGCCTCATCAAAATCTTTCAGCATGATCTTTTCTCTTTCATGCTGTTTCCCAGAATCTGATTAAATATCCATCTGAATTTTAGAGAGGGAATAGTATGTTATAGCCTGCAATTCATATATAGTGGGATTTGAGTTGGACATATAATCAATTCTTTGACTCTTTTGTCTGTGCTTTACTCCTGAGGAAGTTAGGCAACAATTCTCCAGAAGATCAGTCCAAGAATGCCGTTTTGGAAGACATTCTTGTTTCAAACATTCTGTTGAAGAACTTTCGGGTGCCCAAGTACCAGAAATATCCTCACCTCTTACAGGTTTCAACAGTTATAGATATGATGAAAACATACATTCTTCTGGAACTAGACACTACTAATTCACAGAAAAACCCAGATAAGGAAAGTAGAAAAACACAGATAAGGAAAGTAGAAAAACCCAGATAAGGAAAGTTATAGATTTTTCATTAAAGCTTGACCTATCAAAAAAGAAATAAAATAGCATTTTGTGTCAAATGCCTCATACAATTAGTATGTGTAAGATGTTTGGGACACACCAGTCAAAATGCAATGGTCTTAATCTGAACACCAAGAAAACAAGATCAAAACCAGCTGCAAAGCCATGGTTTCCCCTTAGAGGCATCTACCTGGCTTGCTCTCTTGTCATATTGTACCACACGTAGATAGTGCAGTGGCCCACAGCTGGCTTACAGGGCCCAGCAATCTGAACTGTCTTACGCATGCTCTTACCTATGCAGTGCCCATAAGGGCAGAGTCAGAAGCAACTGTTCAATTTTGTTTTGAAGGTATAGCATGCAGTCCTTGCACCACTGACCTCTGACTCAATGTATGTGTAGAGTGGAAGTCAAATCAACCTTGAATCAAGACACTCACTAACCAGCCTGTTTTGGCTTAGACCTGCTGTGCATGGGAGGACTGGGTTGAAAGAATTCAGACTATCTTCTGCCCATCAGCTCCAGGAGCTGATGAAACTGCAAAGAGCAGTGAGGATTTGTCCTTACAAAAAAAAAAAAAAAAAGAAATAAAAAGAAAAATGCAAGCTCTAAATTTAAAAAATGTTTTCTAAACATTCTGAACAACAGAATATCAGGATTAAACACCTTCATATTTAGAAGCACCTTTTTATTTAGATAATTTTCTAACTCCTTGGATTATTTAATGATTTTAAGTTCTGCTTCAAAAGACTTTTATAGAAGTATATATATCCTTGGGGCTTTTTGAGTTCCTCCTATACTGATGCTAATGGAGGCTGCAGGCAGGGATGGGTAGGTTTGAACATTTTATTTCTCTTGAGGAGAAAGCATGCTCACCTTTGCAAAGATTAATAATGCCTCTGCTGTGGCATTTCTAACCTTGTGCACTTCAAAATCTTTCTTGGTACAGATATCCTCTTGGAGGCATACAATGAGAAGGGGTGTTTTTTTGACTGTCTGCAAAGCAATAAAAGCCCACCACCATTTTAAATTTGGACATATTTTGAGCTCTTATCTGCTTTCACAAAATGAGGTGCTTATTCGCCATTAAATTTAAACGGAATGGGATAAGGTCCCTTTTGATGTCAGGCTTTGATGCCTAAGAATCACATAAAATTGGTCAAATGATGAAGTATGCTTTATTTAATAAATCTTTACTTCAACATTCAGTTGTAAAGAAAGGAAAAAGAAAGCAAAAGACATTGCATTGCTATGCAATACAATGTCATGGCCTTATGCCTAAGCACCTTACCCACCTGCACTGTCTGGTCTTGTATGTACTCCAAGACTTAGACCAACTCCCAGTGCAGTGAGGTCATGATGTGATGCCACGGCTGATGTTTCAGCTAAATTGTGCTGTGTTTTCACTCTGTTGGGAGCTTCATGCACAGGACAAATAGAGTTTTATGATGGCAGAATAATATGCTGATCTCTTAGGCCTTAGTAAATTTGTTCTGATAATGGCACTTGTAAATGGCATTATAAAAACCCCGCTTAGGCACATTTTTTCTGTAACAAAACCACAAGGCCGAAATCCATTGAAAGCTCTTTAGGGCAAGGACTGCTTGTTTTGAATTTTGCTAGTGAAAGGGTACTAAGCTTAGAAGTCTAATATGTTACAAACTGTGATGAAGAATGAGAAAGTACAAACTGTGATGAAGAATGAGAAAGTACAAACTGTGATGAAGAATGAGAAAGTGAAATCAGTGGTGGAGAAGGACTGCATATAAATATATAGGGTATATGTATATGGGATATAAAGAACGTTATGACAACATATGACACATTTGCTTTCTGCTATTTCTAACACAAATTTTACAGTAGAAAAAAGAACTCTCTAAAAGAGTTGACCTAGTAAAAATGATATGAAGTTTTTCCACCATTATTATTATTATTATTTATTTCTTTTTATGCTTGTGATAAATCATGTGCTTTCCAAACAGAAAAGCAACAGGCCCTGCCCCAAGGAGCTCACAATCTAAAGATGGACAAGGAAAGAGACATGAAGGAGGGTGGGAAGGGGTCACAGAGAAGTCAAGAGGGTAAGGTGGAAATCAATCATATCTTAGTCATCAAATGTGGTTTGAATGTATTGTTGCAAAGCTATACAAACTGTTTTTCAATTGTTGCTCCTATTTTCCATTTTGGTTCAACTAGTTTACTCCTAGGTGCCATGGCACATATAGATGCACAGGAAGGAAGCTTTCAATATGTGAGTTCACAATAGCACATGTATAAAGTCGAGCTAGAGAACCCACCTAAAAGCATGGAGATGACAGGTTTTTATCTGGAATTTCAGAACTCAGTTCAGTACCATGACCGTTTAGATCCACAATGGTATGGCTTTCTGTCAGGTCCTACATTGTGGGAATTACTGGTGATGGATTTCATCTGCAATGTAAGAATGTACTCTATGCATCTGGAGGTTCCTTACGATAGACTAATATGAAGTGCAAAATCTATCATGGCAGGGCAAGGCGAGTTAAGAATGAAATGACCACACTGATGTGGTATATTTCCATGTTTCCAAGGGAGAAGAAGGATGGTGCTGATAGTTCAAGGGTGGTTATTTTTAGGTCAGTTGTAAAATTATGTTTTTAATAATGTAGAACACCAGTCACTGGTTAAAAAGAAACAGACTGTTTAATTTTAAAAATACTTGTTTTGACTGAGACAATAAGTCACTCATCAGTTATGAAAAATACTATTAGGTTTTCTTTATACATTTAAATGTCTAAGTATTTCTTATCAAAACCTCTAATCAGGTTCCCCTAAAACACTGAAGTTGTCAAAGAAGCTCTCTTAAGGCTTGCCTTTAAAAACTTCTCAGCAAATTGCTGCATTTTTCCAAGTACTCAGGGGACAATTGTATGTTTATTTATTCCTGAAGTATCTCGCTCTTAGCAAATACAAGTGTATTGTGAAGGCAAAAGCATAGGTTGAAGGCAAAGTGCATAGGTTGTCCATGTTTGGAAAAATAAATGGTTGAAGAAGCAGTAGCTGTTGTGATTACGGATTTCCAGGAAGTAATCCGTCATCAGTTTTTAGCAAGCCAGAGTTATGTCTTTCACTATAAGAAACACTTCTTTTTACAGTCTTCAAATTCTGCAAATGCTTCTAACAATGGTAACAGGACAGTGATAAACCTCTTGCTGGGGGGAAAGAGCTGTAATTAAATAATCAAATAGATTGATCTTTCATAATTTACAGGTATTCATATTCCTTCAATAAATAAAAGAATATACATTATCTTTTGATTCTGTATAGCTTTTTAAACAAATTAAGTTCATAGCAATTTAAATAAGTGATTTTAATAGCTTGACATGAATTATGCTGACAGGAGCAGCTTATGATTATTATGGTGCCCAGAATCTTTTAAGAACCTACAAAGTTAAATAAAGGCTTACAGGTCTCTTAAGCTACTTTTTATTTGCATAGAAAAATATTTATCATAGGAGTCAATTATCATATGAGAGAAATTGCATTTGTTGTAATTGAAAAAGATAGCTAAAAAGTTTCTGTGGGTTATTGCAACAGTACAAGAATACAAGATGCTTCCATTTATTAAAAAATGTAAAACAAATCGTGAAAGCTAAAGCAGGCTACAAAACAGAAGATTCCCGTATTATCTTTCTCTTGACTACTATGTTACAAGATCATGTGCCACAGTTGAGTACTACAAAGTGTAATTCTGCATTTGCTAATATAACTCTTAAAACATTCCCCCCCCCAAAGCACTATGCAAAATACATATATTTGTAAATGCTTCCTCCTGTAAGCATCACAACCTTGTTATCACATAATCACCCTGATCAATTGTTTCCTGTTTCTCATCACAGTCAATGCTAATGTCCAATTCCTTATCCAGCTGATCCTGTGGTGTGGCTGATTCTGAGTTCTGTAACTCCATTTTCTCTGTTTCTGAAGCACAAATACTCCCCTCTTCCTGTGAATCCAAAGAGTCACCATTATTCTGTGACTCACTTAACACACATTTTTTGTCAGGACTTTGGATATTTAATTCACAGTTCATGGTCAGTTCTCCCTCTTCCAGTTCATCAGTTTTCTCACCTTGCTCTTCTGCCTGTTGACGGGAAACTTCTTCAGAAACGGTGTATATTTTATTTGTACTCTGCTCCAAAGAGTTTGGTTTTGTTCGTCTGTGAAACAACCCAAAATTTTTTATGTCTGTTACAAAATTCACACGCTTTTGTTTCTCCTTAGTGGTCTCTGACACCATCATCGCTGAGCCATTGCTTAAATTATGTGCTTCAGAGGCAATAGTGGCTGATCTTGGGTGAATCATTGTTGTTATGTCAAAAAGGCTGAAGTTCTTTTTCTTTCCTTTCTTATTTTCTTCACTCTCACTATTTTCTTCATTTTCTGACAGAGAGGAAGTGTCTTTGTTCATCTTTGCAGTCTGCAAATTAGACAGCTTGCTTCCTTTTAACAAACCCAGGACTTCAAAACGAAAGCTGGAAATATCTTGTTTTAACTCCTACAATTTAGGAAGAAAGAAGAAACCTCAGAGCGCAAAAGCTAATTTGACTTTTCCTCTTGTAATTAAAAAGAAAAAAAATTGGCTTATGCTAGGGATCAGTAATAAACTTTACCACATGAATAATACCTGGCATTTCAGGGTGCTTTGCAGACTGTCTAATGGTTTTTCCAGGTGAGTCAGAAAAGTGATCAGCAATTTTATCAGAGGAAACTTCAGAGGAAATATGCCTTAGCCTAGACTACTCATAGAAATCACTGTCAGTGGTGGAGGAAGGAGCACAGACAACTTGAAGACTTGTACCCAATCTGGTAGACACTATAATCCCATCATGATAACACTACTTTGTTCAGCTCTTAACACCATCCCTTACACACACATGGGGACACATGCATGCCCTAGGCACACATGTGTGCACACACTTCCCTGTGATTATCAACGCAGCCAGGGTTTTGTGTATTTCCACTCAACATTTGGCAGCTAGCAGATAAATCAGAACTAATTATTGCAGGCTGATTTCACCCAGTGCAATGGCTGTCAAACTCCTTTCTCAGGAGAAGGCACCTTGCTTTCAGGAGGCCTCTATTTCTCTTTATTTTCTCTAAAGGGATAGATCACAGAATCATAGATCATCTGGGTTGGAAAAGACCTTTAAGATTATTGAGTTCAATTGTAGATCAAACAGTGTCAAGTCCATCACTAAACCAAGTATCTAAGCACCACATCTACACATCCTTTAAAGGCCTTCAGAGATGGTGACTCAACCACATCCCTGGGCAGCCTGTTCCAATGACTGACACCTCTTTCAGGGAAGAAATTTTCCTAATATCTGATATAAACCTCCCCTGGCACAACTTGAGGCTGTTTCCTCTTATCCTATCACTTGCTAGTTGGAAGAAGTGATTGACCCTCACCCCACTACAACCTCCTTTCAGGTAGTTGGTTTAGAAAACAATAAGCCCCTCCCTGAGCCTACTTTTCTCCAAGCTAAATAAACCCAGCTCCCTCACAGAATACAACCAGAAAAGAATACACCTCTTCAAGCCATAAACACCCAGTTTCTCCAGGATAATGCTGTGGGAAATGGTGTCAAAGGCTTTACTGAAGTCTAGATAACATCCACAGCCTTTCCCTCATCCACTAAGAGGTCACCTTGTCAAGCAGGATCTCCCTTTCATAAACCCATGTTGACTGGGCCTGCTGTTGTCCTGTATGTGCCAGGTGATGGCACTCAAGCTGATCTGAATGAAGCGATAATGAAGCAATTAGCTCAGGCTCTGGCTGTATCTTCTGTGTGCATAAACTTAGGCAGATGAATATAATTTTGAATATTTGAAGTTTGAGGTGTGAAAAAGAACGAGATGCTAGAAATACACAGTAACTGATGTAAGCATTGTGATATATACTAAACATGAAATATATTTGACTATTTAAATTTTCTGTCTTTTAAGTAATAAAAATGGTGTTTGGTACACAAATAAATAGTAGAATAACAGAATCAACTAGTTTGGAAAAGACCTTTAAGATCACCAACCATTACCCCAGGACTGACAAGTCCACCACTAAACCATGTAACTGAGGGACTCATCTACATGTTTTTCAAACACTTCCAGGGATGGTGATTCCACCACTTCCCTGGGCAGCCTCTTCCAATGCATGATCACCCTCTCAGTGAAGAAATTTTTCCTAATATCCAATCTAAACCTCCTCCAGTGTAGCTTAAAGCATTTTCCCCTTGTCCTATTGCTTGTTACCTGGAAGAAGAGACTGACCCCCACCCCACTGCAAGGTAGGGGGTACCCCCCACCTCACCTTTCAGGTAGTTGTAGAGAGCAATAAGGTTCCCACTTGAGATCTCTCTACTCCATATTAAACACCCCCAGTTCTCCCAACTGTTCTTCTGAAGACTCATTGCTCTTCTTTGGACCCACTCCAGCAACTCACTATCTCTCTTGCAGTGAGGGGCCTAGAACTTAACACAGTATTCAAAGTGCAATCTCACCACTAGCTTCATGATAGCAAACTTAAGCAGAAAAAAAAAATCTATTTGCTAATATGCTGAAACTGTTTTCACCTTGCTTTACCATTTATTATATGCTGTTACACCCACTTAGTACCTATTTGTTGTCCCCTTACACCACCTGGCACAATTCAAACCAATTGATAAAACTGATTATTGCTCTAGAGAAAGAAAGAGGGAGACTTGCTGGTGTCCATGTACAATACTATCTCTGTGTGGTCCGTCATGACGCAGACTCTGCTCTAGGAAGCGAGTTACATGCTACCTAAACAAATGAGGAGTGTGAGAAATATGCTTCAGAGTTTTACAATAACTTACTAGAACACCTATAAACGTATAAAAAACCCACGTACCTTAAAATTTTCTTCTGTCAGTCCTTCCTCAGTTTTGGCATCTCTTATCATTGCTGCAACATATCTTTTCACCAGATTTCTCATAACTTCCTAAAAACATAAAAGATTGTGTTAGCTTTCTTGGGATTAGTTACTAAACCTACACTCACCAGGCCTGCTTGGTCTTCTTTGTGCTTTAGGAACATGACAAAAATGTACAATCTGTATATCTGGTTGGAAATTTGTTCTGCTTTTCGGTGGAAAGTGATGATTTTAATTGCCCTGAAAAGAGCTGTATTGCATTTCACCTAAGGTATGTCTCATGCCATAGCAGGCAATCTGACAGTGAGCAGTTGCTGATGCCTCATGAGGGACTGTAAGTCTATTGTGGCTGCATAATCTTATTTCCAGCTATACTCTCCCAAAACTCCTGCAATGTGAAATTCAAAGACTTTCTGAATCAGCAACAATAGCTCTAGGTTTAAGATCCTGTGACAGGTTTTCTTATGTGTTTTGGACTCCTGTAAATTCTCAGCATCCACAAATCCCCCAACAATAAATTCCACAGTATAGCTGGAATAAGATTCTGTGTAGGGGGCTGTTCATTTTTAACCTGCTCTGTGATAGTTTCCACTGTTGCCTTCTACTTCTAAGAATCCTAAATTTATTTATGTTGGAAGAGATGCCTGGAGGCTCTCTGGTCCCGCTCATGGCTGTAACCAGTCAAGTGCTGAATATCTCTAAGGGTGAAGACGCTACAGCCTCCCTGAGCAACTTTTTCCAATTCTCTACTACCATCACTGTGGCGATGATTTTCCTTACAGAATTTCCCTTCTTGCAGTTTGTGTCCATTGACTCCTTTTCCAAGGAAAGTCTGGCTGCCCTTCTCTCTAACCACCCACTGTGCTCTTGAAGACAGCAATTAGATCCCCCTTAACCTACCCCAGGCTTAAATGCAAGTTTCTCCTTTTACATCAGCCCTCTAACCATCTTGGTGGCTGTTTCCCAATTCCTTCCTGTTTGTTAACATCTCTCTTGCAGTGGGGGGCCCAAAACAGGACACACTGCTCCAGTCTTACAAGTGTGGGCTGGAGGAGAATAATCACTTCTCTCAAAGTGCTGCCTACAGCCTTACTAATGCAGTGCAGTATGTGTCTGGTATTCAGTTTGCAGATAGGTGGTAAACAGCTGCTCTGTGTTTACCTTCCCCTTGATTTTATAGACCCCTGTTGTACATCTCACAGCTGTCTCTTTTTCAGGTTGGAAAAGTCCTACTTTACCTATTCATTTCTCATACAGAATCCATTAACTACCAAACCTACAAGTGTACAGTCCACATCTTATTTAACTTGCAACAGAAACTGAAAATAAATCTGAAAATTATTCCTTGTGCAATAATCTAAAAAAATCAGAGGCTGAAGCAGGAAGAATGGAGAAGAAGAACAGCTTACAGGGTATCTAGGCAGTCAGGTTATTGATAGGAAGTTGTCTGTGGGGAACTAGAGGTGGAAAGACAGAGAGCAGGTTCTCATGAAACATGTCAGTGAGCTGCATATATAATCCTGATGAATCCCAGAAGAGAGGTGGGACTATGTTGGATGTTTTTTTTAAAGGCTATCCACATTAAAGTGGGCAAAATATTAGTTAGTATATTATTTCTCTAGAAAATACCTTTTGCACCCCAAAAGTAGACAATCTTACTTCTCAAATGCTGGTTTTCTTTTTTAACACCAAAAATACTATGCTTGTTTTCTGAGGATGAAATAAGTATTCATTTTGTGAGTTTTTCCTCTCTCTTTCTCTTTCTTTTTTTTTTTTTTTTTTTTTCCCTTCTTTCTCATGAAATTCTTCCTCTTTTTTTACCTCATGAACTTTCCGGAAGCACAGTAAAATAACTGTCAAAAAAATTAACATGGGCCTGTACCTGGTACTGATGATGTCTTCTCAGATTGTCAGCTGCACGCCTCTAGAAAAGAACAAAAACCCATAAATCCTTGCCTGGTAATAAAATTCTTGCTGCACAACAAAACAGCAGGCCTGTGCAGTATGTGGTATGTACTAAGCTGAGGGTTTGGTCAAAGTCTGCTGAAGACAGTGTTGAAGAGAAGACTGAAGTGTGTTTTACTGAATTAGGAACAGCTTGACATAGGCATGGTATTAGCAAGACACTTGCTATGGCTTGTAATGTTTTATTTAAGATAGACTTAACCAATACCTGCACTATAAAACCATACTGAAGGGAAAATTTCCTGCTTAGTTCCCTATTAAAAACGCTTGGCCATAGAGAGAGGATGGAAGAAAGAAACTTAGCCTGCAATGCAGTTTGGTGTTCATAGGGAAGGAGGGTAAGAGGGTTAATAACTCTGAATAGGAACAGCAAAAAGAAGTGTGGTAGGATGAAAGCACGGTTCAAGCTTTAAGCAAGTGCTGCATTAGTTTATACTGCAATATCTAAGGGCTACCCAGAAGATGGTTCAAAAAAACCCAAACATCTTGAATTACATAGTTCTTGAATTATTGCTGTCCTCAATAGCATACTGAATCACATCTCCCTGTTCTGTACCTTAATTATCTCTGACTCGTGAAAGAAAGACAATTTGAACTTGGGCTCTTGTACCTGCTGCTGGTGAGAAAAAAATGGCATCTAACCACTGTATCTTTACCAAACAGAATACTTACAGCATCTTAAAACAGGGTAAAAGGACACCTGAGGGACTTGTTAAAATTTACCTCAGTTACATAATGAGGCAGTCAACATGAAGGTATTTTGTCATCTTCTTGTACTTGAAACTGATCGGCAATTTATAATTAACACTTTCCCTGTACTCCAAATCAGTCTTCAGAGCTGACTTCCAGTTTGTAATTAATTTTGGTGATGAAGTAGCTGTGTCGTTGGGCTTCACAAAAAAATAATAGAAAGGGGAGGATCATGATTTACCAATCACTCTGAACAGCCACTGTGCTGTAGGGCTTTATCCATAAACATCTTGCCTTCAGTATTTTTCCAGAGGGTGTTTCTGTATCTATGCCTTATCCAAAGAGAAGATGGAAATTTCTTGTGTTTAGGAATGGTGGAACAGGCGAGCATCCCCACCGCTGGGGCGAGAGGGGCAAGGCAGCCATGGAGATTAGGATACCCTCCCACCGCCTGCCTTCAGCCGGTTTTCAGAAAAAAAAAAATATGATTTTTCGCAGTTGACCACACGATGGGGATGTTTCATTGCTGCGGAAAGGGCACTGAAGTGGTCCCCGGCTGAGAGCTCAACAACAGATCTGACTTACAGTCAAAGGGAAAAAACACTTTAAGGCGTAATTGAAATGCACTTCAGTTCAGGTAAAGCTAATAACTCATATAAGCAAAACAAATTATTACTTTCACCTTTCAGAATACTTTCTGGAGTTGCTGTCTGCTCTGCTTTATTTCACAGTGAAATGTGAAATAAATGCATAGGCTTCATTCCGTGCCCGTAACAAGAAATGGCTAAATCATGTTTATTCGTTTCATCCAGCTGATTCTGAAATTCCCAGAAACAGAGGATGTGGATTTTAAAACAAATTCATATATGCAGTAACGTGTCCAGAACAGTTTTACTGCACTTAACAATTGCTTTCAATCCACAACACTGAGAAGGTGAAAGAGAATGCATTTAATGGTGAGTTTTCAAGCACAAACATATAAATACTGTACTGGGAATTATGCATACAAATAACCTATAAAAGTTACTGCATCCATCACTTCTCTATCTCCCGTTTAAATGTTCAGATTCAGCCTCCAATTCATAATGGCCTTTTGATTCCTTCTGAAAGCAGAAAGAATCTTTGCTTAAACACAACTGAAAATCAAACCATTCATAAATAAATAAAATTGCATTAATTTTTGTGTACTTGTGTAGTTTTCAGCCAGCCTGCTTTTCTTTACGTGCTCATAGTCTAATTTGTGGTTCAAAAGTTGTTTCAAGTAACCACTGTGTTATGTGCTACTTCAAGTGTTGAAAACTATGGCTGACAAAGTTAAATCTAACTAAAAATAACAACATTCTTCTCATGATAATGTTTTATTAGATCATGAAACTGAAGGGGATGACAAAACACTTTCCAAAGGGGGTACTAATAGTAGATCTCCTAGTACTGACAATAGGTTGAATAGTAGATCTCCTAGTACTTGATAATAATCAAGTATGATTATTGAATAGTGGATCTCCTTGTACTTGAATAGTAGATCTCCTAGTACTGATAATAATTTTGGTCTTTCTGCTTATGCCATACCTAGTAATTAGCATAGCTTGGAAGAAAAATCACTTCAGCAGTGAATAATTTGACAATTTTAAATTACTTCTTTTGAAATGTTTTATCAAAATTTTATATTTCACAAAGTAGGATTTCAAATTTAATATCTGCCTTCAACCTGAAACTGCTTAGTGATAGAAGTCCAGAAAATGTAAAGATTGCCTGAAGTCATGGGATATATTCCTTAACTTAAATAGAAGAATCACATAAAGAGGATAAGAACTTAATCTGTGTTGACAAAGAGGTTTTCCCATGAGAAGGTCCTTGGCTACACAACAAAGATTCCAGATTACTGATTTACATTACAGGTGGAAGAAACTTAAATTTTCAATAATACATGTTGCAGAGAAAATACAAAATATTTATATTGACTTAGGAATTTCACCATTTTCCTCTTGAAGAACAAAGAATGGGAGGAGGGGAAAGGATATTGAAGGACAGGGGTAGAGCAGTTGATGTCTTCTACCTGGACTTGTGCAAAGCGTTTGACACTGTCTCACATGACATCCTTGTCTCTAAATTGGAGAGACATCAACTTGATAGGTGGACCACTCAGTGGATAAAGAACTGGCTGGATGGCCGCACGCAGAGTTGCGCTCAATGGCTCAATGTCCAGCTGGAGACCAGTAACGAGTGGTGTCCTTCAGGGATCGGTGTTGGGATAGGTCTTGTTCAGCTTCTTTGTCGGGGACATGGAGAGTGGGATTGAGTGAGCCCTCAGCAAGTTTGCCGATGACACCAAGCCGTGTGCTTCGGTTAATATACTGGAGGGAATTAATGCCATCCAGAGGGACCTTGACATGCTTGTGAGTTGGGCTGATGCCAACCTGAAGAAGTTTGACCATGCCAAGTGCAAGGTCCTACACCTGGGTCGGAGCAATCCCAGGCACAGCTCCAGGTTGGGCAGAGAAGAGATTCAGAGCAGCCCTGCGGAGAAGGATTTGGGGGTGTTGGTTGATGGGAAAATGAACATGAGCTGGCTTCAGTGTGGTCTTGCAGCCCAGAAAGCCAACTGTATGCTGGGCTGCATCAAAAGGAGAGTGACCAGCAGGTTGAAGGAGGTGATCCTGCCCCTCTACTCTGCTCTCGTGAGACCTCACTTGGACTATTGTGTGCAGTTCTGGTGTCCTCAACAGAAAAAGGACATGGAACTCTTGGAACAAGTCCGAACGAGGGCCATGAGGATGATCAGAGGACTGGAGCACCTCCTGTACGAAGATGGGATAAGAAAGCTGGGTCTGTTCATCCAGGAGAAGAGAAGGCTGTGTGGAGATCACATAGCAGCCTTCCAGTATCTGAAGGGGGCCTATAGGGAAGCCGGGGAGGGACTCTTCATTAGGGACTATAGTGATAGAACAAGGGGTAATGGGTTCAAACTTAAACAGGGGAAGTTTCAATTGGATATGAGGAAGAAGTTCTTTACTGTGAGGGTGGTGAGGCACTGGAATGGGTTGCCCAGGGAAGCTGCAAATGCTCCATTGCTGGTGGTGTTCAAGGCCAGGTTGGACAGACCCTTGGGTGACACTGTTTAGTGTGAGGTGTCCCTGGCCATGTCAGGGGTGTTGGAACTAGATGATCTTAAGATCCTTTCCAGCCCTAACTATTCTCTGATTCTATGATATTTTCTCTGACAAATGGTAATAATTATCAGGTAGGTTGCTTGGAATAATGGCAAAACCAAAAATAGTTAGAAAAGAGGTAATTTTTTATCTATACATCAGATGTATACATGCATATAAAAAATTCACCAAAGATATTCCTAATGATCCTTTCCTTTTCTCCTCTGAAATACTTTAAATTATATGTAAAAAATTTTCTGGCAACTGATCAGACATAGAGTGGAATTTAACTTGAGTAAAACAGTAGAATTTATTCCAGTGGGATTTGGGTTAATTTTCTTACATCTGTTTCTTGAAATAGCAATGGATTTCAGGTGGCCAACAGCAGTAGCCCTGGGACACCCCAAAGCCTTGGGCAGTTAGGAAACGTTCAGCCCAAAAAATACAATTAAATAACTAATCTGGCTTTTGCAAAGATGAGCAACAAAGGCAACAGAACTGCTATATATATATGCAAAGAGCAGCACACACTCTTATTTCAGACGTTTGAGTGTAGGAGATCTTTGTGGTAATAGGTAAAGTGAATGCTGCGCACCTGAGATACGTCAAAATGACAGAAAATAAAGATGTGCTGCAATCTGAAAGGTAGAAGATCTTTCTCTGATTAATAGCAGAGCTGAAATACTAGTAAGCAACTTGTAAGCATCCTGTCCTTTCTTCAGCTGTAGCTGGAGAAGCTGCCATCAATGTGGTTGGGCAGTGTGTTGCTTTGGAGGAAAAAAACTGTCCCTTGAAAAAGCTCCTGTTGACTCCCCCACTCACTGCTGCAGCTGTCCCAGTACAACAAAGGCTGGCAGAACCACAGAGCTGACATTCAAGGAGAAGCAAATTAATTAGCTTTCTTCAGAGGCACCTCACTTGCCTGCAGACTCTGTTCTTTCCCATGATAGCTTTGTTACAAGTAACACTGTAAATGGTCCCCACAAGCGACCGTGTCATACTTATTTCTACTGACACTTTTCTTCTTCATTCAAATCAGTTAATTCCTTTCACTAACATGTCTACTGGAAACTATTCTGAATCTGAACTCTTTCTTTATGAGTCTGCCTGCATTTAATGAACTTGCAAGTGCACATATATATATATTTTATAGTGAATTGTTGGTGACACATTTAATGCATTCTTGACTCATTCTGAGCTCATGATTCCTGTCTTTTTGGTACTAAAGTTTCTTATGCAGACATCATGCCTGACCCTCCATTCTGTCTATCATCTGGTTTGTACTATCCCTGACTCAGATTTTTGAATGCACATTATTGCTTTTTCTGTGGGAAAACACCATAGTACATTCACCACTGATTAAAGCTTCCTAATAGGAAAGTTAGCATTTAAAGGTTTCAAATCGAAATGTTTTTGATTTGCCTTACAAACAACATGGCATCCATATATCCATGTAACAAATATAAGAAAATGAGGCCAAAACAGAGCCTACAGTGTTTTCTTCTTTTTCCCCAGGAATGCTCATAGGGAAGGAATCAGAGTACATAATGTGGAGCTCAATAATAAGAAGTAGCTCCCAACAAAGCTTATCTTGTAGCTGTGAGGCCAGTTTTATTACAGGGGGTATTCAAGTGAGCTGGAGTCACAGAGCTGTCAACTGAGATTTGTGAACAAAAGGCAAAGAAGCTCTTCATTTCCCTTTGGTTCATAAGGCATAGAGGTTCTAGATTTAATTTGTAATGCAGTTTTTTTGGGACAATTGAAAAAGCTCTGGGAAACCAATGCTTAGCTGTGGGTGAATAAGTTTTTCGAAACCAGGAAACAGCACATTCTCCAGGACAAGCTGAGATCACCATGATGTGCCCTTTCATTCTCCAATGACTTAACCTATTGGGGAAAATCCAGTGATCAGCATCTGGTTTACATCTACTCAAACTGTGTGTAGACCTGACTGCTGGAGTAAATAATGGCTCGCACGCTTTGATGGGTATGAAAAGATTTGCATGGAAACCAGAGCGAATAATGCATACCTACATCTTATTTTATTTTGGAGCTTGGGTGCATAACTGGGCCTAGAAATCACAAAGTGTTGCAAATTCAGATAGCCCTAATGGGCCTTGCACCATACCTGAGGAGCTAGCTGAAGTTTTATGTGTTGCACAGAGGTATGGACTGAATCTGCCTGGTCAGCCACAGCCACTCACTTTTTCTGGGCACTTGGAAGTCTCGTTGCCGTGAGGGCTCTTCTGGTGAGCCCTCTGCTTCACAGGGCTTTCAGCTACGCTTTCATCTATACTTTCAGCCAAGTGCCTGTTCTGTAAGAAACTAGCAATGGATATAGCCCTATTGGCTCATATACTTTGGGATTTCCATTTTTTCCATCAAAATTTTTATTTTTAAATTTACTCTGCAGAAATAAACCAAAAATATCCCACTTCTCTTCCTTGCCTATGTTCTCCACTCCCAAACATTTCAGTAATTAGGGGTTCACATCACAGAAGGAGGTTCAGCTCCTTTATTTCTGTTCTTCCATGAGATACCTTTCCCCTTCAGGGTCTTAATGATTTTGAGATGGAAATCTCTCCTATCAGAACTGCTCTGCTAGGGGTAAAAAATTAAATATCCACTGGGTATTAACCTGGTTCTCTCTTAGCCCAAGCTATTTGCTTTACTGGGCACCTGCTCCTTCTCTCTCCATACATAGATACCATCCCGAAGCTGAAAAGTCTTTCCCAAAAAAATCTTCTTTGAAACTGGTATATATCAGTGAAAAAGCTTAGTTAGGAATTCAGCTGGGGGGGGGGGGGGGGGGGAAACCATTAAAAAAAAAAAAAAAAAAAAAAAAAAATCC
>JAOEHY010022962.1:0-42128 GCA_025447955.1 Psilopsiagon aurifrons
CCTACCTCCACCTGGCTGGAGGCAGGGCCCCTCTAATAGTCATCACAACACTGGACACTTAAGTCTTGTAGAAAGGGGTTAGTCTTCTTTATCACAGGAGGTGGAGTAAAATCAGCTCTTCCACTCCATCTGGGAACCTGCTCACCAGAGACTGAAGCTGCAGCTCTCATGGGATGATCATCCTTGACCTCTGTTCTCCTCTTCAATTCACGAACCCATTCCTCCAGATCTGAGGTAGGTGTTCCATCCCACTTCTCATGTCTTCTCTGTGATCCTGCAGGTAAAACCATAGGGTGACCCATGGCATACACCTTCTGTATCTTCTCTCTTGAGCAGTAGGATGCCTTTTGTTAATAGCTGAGAAGGGGGCTGGTACACGTGAGGACCTGGATAGATCGGATAGATTGTCTCTCAATTGTTTGAGCTCCCAGGACAGTTTTTCCAGAGCTGAAATGGTGGAAGGGGTGAGACTGGTTTCAAACTCTAGGAGTTTATGAATCATTTCATCCACTGTTAGTGGTACTATGTCATTCAGTAGTAAGTGCATTGCGATTGCTTCTTCATCTTGTTTCTTCATCTTTCTTGTCTTTTTTTTTGCTTTTCCCCTTGTGTACAGGGGCAATCAATATTGGCATGAATTGGTCCTCTGGTTTAGCAGCAGTGATTTTCACTGTGGTTGGAATGGCTGCAGTATCTGTTGCTGGGGTTGAAGTAGCAGCTGTACTTGTCACTGGGGTTGACATAGCTGCTGCGCTTGCAGCTGGAGTAGCTGCGCTGTCTGCTGCGGTCGAAGTTTGAGTAGCTGCTGTACTTGTCACTGGGGCTGGTGTACCTGCTGCGCTTGGAGCTGGAATAGCTGTGCTGTCTGTTGCTTTGACATCAGATCCAGGGATATTTTTTTCCCTTTGAAGGTGCTGGATAGTGTTGAACAGGGCTCTGTAAGCATAGGCCAAGCCCCAGCACATTGCCATGATTTGTCCCTCTCTGTTATGACCAGGATGACAACACACCTCATTTAAGTGTTTTACTAATTTTTCTGGATTTTGCACATGTTCAGTGGCGAAGTTCCAAAGCACTGGAGGGGCCCACTGGCCTAGATACTTGCCCATACTGTCCCACACACCCTGCCACTCATGACTGTCCAGTCTTGGGGAAAAATGTCTTGGTCCTCCTATATTGTCGTCTAATCCTAGACAAGGCCCAAACCCAGCTCTGCTTAACTTTCAAGAGCAGATGAAATGGCCATGGGTAAAACACACTCTGTATGCGCACCAACATGGTGATCCCCATCACAATCAGCAGGCAGGTCTCAAGGATACCCAAAGGCCATTCAAAGCCTTCATAAGTCTCAAATGATGTTGTAAATGGTCTGGTGGAGGGGCTGGGAATGTAAAGGAATGTCTTCTTCACAGGTTGACCACCCAAGGGAAAAAAGATGTTTAATTGCTTTACACTTCCATTATATACCTACCAAAATACAGAGGTGATGACCACACTGGGAATGTAAGCCAGATCAGTTTCATGATCAACAAGTGTATTGTATTACAAGTCACTACCATAAAGTACAATGAAACAAGAACCTTAGCCCAAGCCCCCCAGCTGATAAACACTAAGACAGCAAATACTGGGTGTAAGTAAGATATGACATGCTGAAACTGTGAGATCAAGAGCAACAACTGAAAGCCAATAAATCAGCACTGTGACAAGTAACTATTAATCCGAAACAATGAATGCTTATCACAAATAGGACTAGACACACTCAGGTCAGACCTGTTGTTATCTCAACCCTTTGTGCCTCACAGTGGGCGCCAAAAAGAACTGTTGTGGTTTAAGTCCAGCTGATTAAGTCAGAAAACATGCAGCCATTCACTCACTCCCTCCTCTTTCCTCCCCCGGCTCCCGGAGGGATGGGGAGGAGAATCGAAAGAATGCAAACCCCACAGCTTGAGACAAGAACAGCCCAGTAATTAAGGTATAACACAAACCGCTGCTGCTACCACCAGTAATAATGATGATAAGGGAAATAACAAGGGAAGAGATACAACCGCTCACCACCCACCAACCAAAACCCATCCCGACCTGAGCAGTGATCTAACCCTTCTGGGTAACTGCCCCAGTTTATATATTGGGCATGACATGCTGCAGTATGGAATACCTCTTTGGTCAGTTTGGGTCAGGTGTCCTGTCTCTGCTTCCTCCCGGCTTCCCCTCTTCCCTGGCAGAGCATGAGACTCAGAAAGTCCTTTGTCAGAGTAAACATTACTGAGCAGCAACTAAAACCATCGGTGTTATCAGCGCTGTTTCCAGGCTGAAAGTCAAAACCACAGCACTCCACCAGCTACTAAGAAGAAGAAAAATGACTGCTACTGCTGAACCCAGGACACAATTATCCTCTGCAATATAGTGATCAACCTGATCTTCGTCAGTCTGACTCCATCATATAATACATGTCAGAAGACAAGTGATGTAAAACTCACAGTATAATTTTGAGAACTATAATATTTTCCACACATGCTTGGGCCTTGATCCACATTCCTTCTGGTATCTAGACTGTGATCACGCAATCACCTCACCCTTACACAGACTACACAGCAGAAATGCTCAGTAGAGTGAAACCCTTGCCCTGATTCCACAATAAAGAAACAAATTTGAGTTAGATGAGGTTGCAGCAAGACATTTTGTCACAAGAAGTCAGCCAATAGCCAACCTAGTATTTGGCCCAGGGGAAAAAAAGAAAAATCCTTGTAAAAAATGCCTTGAACTTGCAGAGCACGTTTATACCAAATGTGCACTTAACTTGTGGTAGAAACATTTCTGCTCTGCAGAAGCAGATCAAGCACTAAAGTCAGATTATCGCACAGCAGCCTAAGATTCTCAGAAGACAACACTGCATACAGGAGGAATGTACTCACCTCTTCAACTCAGCAACGAGCAAAGCTGTGCAGGGAACACCTAGAGTCATTAGTGAGATGTTGTTGATGGCAGGCTTAATGAAGGCAAGGCAGGTAGTAACTCCAGACAGGACACCTACAGCAGCTTTAAATCGGCTCCTGAATAGGATTTTTTTGGGGGAGAAAATCTGCTTTTAATTCAAAATTTCTATTTACTGAATTCTAAATACTAACCCCACAGTTCTTTAAATTATGTTTGCAACAGGTTTCTAAATAAACACCTACCCTTTGAATACTTAAACACTAACCTTAACCACTGCCTTAATTATTCTGATGAAAATACAGCTGACTTTCATAGGTCTACTTTCATGTACACTTTAGGTTATACAAAAGGTAGAAGGTAAGAGGGTTTCTCTTACTTTACCTGCAGCTTATGTAAGCTACTCATGAAAAAGTCTCCCTAGAATCAACAAGAACAAGCACTTCCAGAGGCAAGTCACCTCATTGCAAGATCTGAAGTTACAGGGCACAAATCATCAGCAACTGCAGACTTGGGAATTCTGAAAAAAATGGGCTGAGTTCAGAGAATCACAGAAACACAGAATGGTTAGTGCTGGAAAGGGCCTTAAGATCATCTAGTGCCAACCCCCCTGCCATGGGCAGGGACGTCACACTAGACCATGTTACCCAAGATTTTGTCCAACATGGCCTTGAACTCTGCCAGGGGTGGAGCATTCACAACATCCTTGGGCAACACATCTCAGTGCCTCACCACCCTCACAGTAAAGAATTTCTTCCTTACATCTAAGCTGAACTTCCCCTGTTTAAGTTTGAACCCATTATCCCTTGTCCTCTCACTACAGTCCCTAATGAAGAACCCCTCTCCAGCATCCTGGAAGGCTGCTATGAGGTCTCCACATAGCCTTCTCTTCTCCAGGCTACAAGCAATAGGCAGAGAATGGAGTGAGAAAAGGTAGTGATGGCAGCACTAAGGCTGGATGATAACTCAGTGCCATTACATGCAGATTTAGGTATCAGCATAAGGAGTTCCAAGAAACATGAAAATGCATATGTATGATTGTATGACTACCTGTCATTCCGAAAAACTCTGGGCAGGTATCTCCTAGGGAACCACATGGCAAGAGCACACATCAGGACCCAGAGAATAGCCAGCTCATCCAGCATCTGGCCCAGGAAACTGAGGGTAGCGTGAAAGTAAACAGATCCAATTCCTGGAAGAATCAATAAAAAATGCAATATGAGTAGTTGCAGTACTATAGAGACCAAAACACGCTGTGCATGTTCAGAATTTCATAGCAAATGATGAATACCATTTGGCCTAGAAAAGATTAAAAAAAAAAAAAGAACAAAACCAAACAACTAAAACACATGCCAACTTTCCAAAGAAGGCAATCCGAATCCTCAGCACTTCATTAATAATGAAGCAGACACTTTACAAAAGCAGCAGCTAAAGATGCCAGCTTCTACTAACAAAGTAGAGGTATGTGAAGAAGCAACTGGTGGTAAAGGTAAATGTAAAACCAATTAAGAAATAAAAGCCAAATGCTGTTTCTGAATTTTCTCAATATTACAAGAATGGGTAAGACAAAGATCAAAAGTAGCATCTGAGGACTACTCCATGATACAGGTTTAGAGGTGGAAAATGTCCCACTGACCCACAGGGCTCTGATGTAAAAGTGTGTAAGTTCTCAGTGCCTCTAGGAATGAAAAGAATCTCACATCTATAAAACAGCTAAGCCTTTGGGCCCTCTCACTTACTGCAAAACTTGCTACCCTCCTCTGTTGTGCTGGTAGCACTAGCAAGAAAGCTTTCAAGCTCTCATTTAAGCAACAACAGAGGAAAGAGCATCAACACTGCTATAGAGCATCCTGGCCCAGTGACAAGATTAAGCCCAGATATAAACAAAAGAAGTTATGCAAAAGAAGGATAGGAAGGAAACAGAACCAATGCCTAAGTCTATCAACCTCAAATTGCAAAAAGCATTTTCCTTTCAGACACCAGGCTGCTTCAGCTCCAAGCAAGTAAAACCAAACTACTCCACAGATGTCAGGATTGCTTTGTTTCACAAAACAATCACGCACAAGCAGGAAAAACTGATTTCCCCTCTCATTTCATGCATGAACAGGCAAATGGAGACTAAGCAACTTACCAACCACAACTAGCAGAGTCCATATTAAATATATTCCACTGTTGAAGCAGGTTGCATATTGACGGAACAAGCACATACATATGGGTGGTAAAACAAAAAACAAGATGTTGCTTATCTAGGGAAAAAAATAAAACAGTTTCACAATGATAGAAAATAAATAAACCTTAAATATTCATAGGCTGCCTGAGACAATTATAGAAACACTGTGTAATCCAGGGAAGTCCCAGATCAAGAAATTAGAGGTCTCAGTTTCTGCCAAAGATGAGCTGCTTTAAACAATGTAAAACTAGTATCTAGTCACATCATTAAATTACCTTTCAAATCTATTCCCAGAGGAATTCTCTTGGGAGTCTACAAAAACTCAACTGTTGCAATTCAGGAAGCTTACAAGAACAAGCAGCTGAGGAACAGGATGTTCTGACAAGTGACCTTTCCTCTTAGTGGCTGTCAAGCCTCGCATGTAAAAAGTAGGATAAGTACTGGGGTTAATCAAGCTTTATGGAAGTCAATTCACTGAGCAATAATTATTGTCTGGAAGCTGAAATTCAAAACCAAGCTAAAAGTTAGAACCCTTTTCATGTGGGGCAGAGAGCCCAAAGCTGCAAATCTTTTTACAACTCATTTTTTATTCTTGATTCTCCATTACAAAAACAACTGAATATGACTGAAAACTGGTTATAGGAAGGCGAAAAGGCTTAGAATTAGAACTACTGTTAGGGGCTTTAATTTAATATGTGGAAGTTCAACAAAAACATATTTTTCTTGCTTACCAGCAATCTAAAACATGGCTGTCTAGTTAAAGGCTGAAAACACTTTACTGGCAATAATCAGAAGCTGTCACTGCAGTCATCACTTGGCTCTCCCCAGGAGCTGCCAGTGCTGAGGGCCAGCTGTGGCACTATAACTAGGCAGCTACGGAAAGACTCTACTGTTGATTCATGACGGGACAAGATGAATTTCCCAGCCCCACCTTCCTCATCTTCCCCTACATATCCCAAGCACCTGAGAAAGTAATTCCCTGCAACATTCCCTAAAGCAGATGTAGAAAACAACTGGGAAAGAGCACTCCTTTGGGACAGGTCCCCTCTTTGCAGAGACTATAAACTTTTCCTGACATTAATGAAAATCTGGTGGAGAAAGGATTCAAGAACACATAAAAAAGGTATTTGTTCATTCACATACTGTGCTCCAACCCTCAGCATGGTCTGAGGACAGAGATTACGATGACTAAACCGGACACATCTATTTAACATTTCCAAGGCCTATCAAAGCATACTCCTCTGCTGGCATCCAAATTGACAGCGACTACAGAAGCCATTTCTCAGCACCGTCTACTTCACATCTGACACCTTCCCTCACACTAAAGGTACATCCTCAACAGGCAAATTGTGTTTCATTCCAGTCTTGGCTTAAAGAGCTCATTAAAATACTTAGAAAGAGCCATCACCCACACAGTTTGTAACTGCAAATACTATCCAAATCTCTGCTAGGAGCACCCTGGTAACAGCACACAACCCAGCCAAAGACTTGCTAATGCAGAGGGTTCCTTGCAGTCAGGCTAGAGAGCCACCTCCCTCTGGTCTGTCCTGTCTGAATCAATGCAAGAGGTGAATCCTTATGCCAGTTACCATCCCCTGCAGCGTGTTTATCACACAGGAATCCATCTTCATAAAGCAGTACAAACCTGCGGGGGCAGCAAGTGCCATAGACCAAGCACCTCTTCAGTAGGAATAAAAGGACTCATAGTACAGAAATCCTTCACCCCACAAAGGCAGCAAATTCTGCCTTTGTTGTTGACAAATTAAGATGGGTGGAAGGTTGAAAATATGGGCACGTGGTGATGTCAGAGTGCAGGATACTGCACAATCCTGAGGAGGCAAGGTAAAGAACAAAGCATTATTTATAGAGTAATATTCTACTTCAACATATTTTAAGAGGCAGATCTATTTCCTCAATTCATGTAAACCAGCCTACACATTCAAGCAAATAGGCTCACATGAGCATCTTCCATTCACAAAAAACTCATCAACTCCATGTAGCAGAGAACGTTAGCAACATTGGGAATACAGCCACAGGCCAGGATCCCAGAGTGCAATGTGCTGACATATGCACAGAATGGGAGGGCTTCCCTCACCCCTAAACAGGTAGAAAGCTTACACAGTGACTGACAGCAGGGATGACAGAATATGAACAAGGCCTCTGAGAACCTGGGAGTGCTCTACACATTTTAGGCCTTCCGCCACTGTTAGGCCAAAGGGTGGTGTTAAGCGGGAAAAAACAGATGGTTGCAAGCACAGTGGTGTAGAAAAAAAACTTTTCCATCTCTGCAGCTAGGACTGACCAATAAAGAAATCAGACCAGGTAAGTGCAGTCTATATAAATTTGGCCAAAATGTCCTTTTTCTGCCTAGGAAGAACATGATGAAGGAAACACACCTACTTACCATACTTGCAGCAATGAAGGTTTATACTAGTAATTAGACACCAGGGAGCGGTTCTGTCACAGGTTAGTGCTCTTCTGGCACTGAACTCCTCCTGTTCATGCTAAGGTCCTGCCTGCAAACACCAAGAATACCCTTGCAAACTGGATTTGGCCATGACTTGTACTCTTTGCGATGGCCACTAAGAAGATTTCCTAATATCACACACGTTGAAATAACTTTAGTACTGAAATTCTTTTCTATTAAGTTAAAAAAAAAATATGTGCTAATATGCGATCTCTTCCATGCAATACTTAGCTCCACAAACTATATTTTTCACAAACTGTATTCAAATCAATACTCTGGAACATTTCCTGAAACACTCTGCTGAAGTTCTCTTAGTTCAGTGCCAATAAGACTCCGCTAGAACTGACCTGCTAGTTTTCACTCATTGGTATCAGCCTGGCTCCCCATGAGGACACACACCCTTAAATATACCACAACTAACACCACCTTTTCCAAGCAAGTGAGGCACCTATCCATTTGGCTCTTGTTTCATGATGCATGAGCAATTTTTTTTACATAATATACAATTACACTGCATGGTTTCATAATGTGTAAGTCAAATGATGATACAGTTAAGATTAGTGCAACTGTAACAGGAGCACAGAGAATTTTCTTTGGGATCTGCAAAAGAGAGGGATTAAAAGTTACTGTCCTGGAAAAAAGTTAAGTGGCTCATCATTAACAGACCATTCTCCATCTTCATTCAGTTCTGGACCGTAAGTTTCAATTTCCAACTACTTAATTTTATGAAAGGAGTATAGGATATGAGCCACAGAGGGAATACCAGAGGCTTCCTCAGATCATGGCCACAAAACTTCACCCGTATTTGGCCACAGTCCTGACAGAGGATGTTCCCTGCAGACCTACCAAAGCTCAAGTATTCTTTCCTATCTGGTATGCCTCCCAGACAGCGCTGTAGCATTCAACCACCGTAGCAACACTTACTGCACTAACTCTTTGTGAGGAAAAAGTAAAAATGGACTAAGTAGCTCTTGGCGAGTTCACCAAGTTTGTATCTTTTATATTCTGATCCATGAGCTTTCATAAGCTAAAAGACTTCTGTAGTAAAAAAGATGATATAGAGTGACTACAAGCATTCTTTTACACTCTTAAGACTATTTCATAGCTTTTTAAAACTTTCATTTACACACCACTAGGCAACAAGTCGAGGAATAAAACCACTGGCAATTTCCTCTTTAAATGGAAATCTGGCAAGTAATATGCACGACATGCACAACTGAATGCAACACACTGAACTGTAAAGTATTAACTTTGGTAACAACAGAAAAAAAAAAGTTACTGTTTTCAGATGTTTGAAACACAAACAGCAGCTTTTTTTTTGTATATAACTGTGCACTGGGTAAATTCTTTTTGCTCTTACAGGGGCATTTGTTCATGTTCTTGAGTAAATCTAGACTGCATCAGGACACATGACTTCACTCATTTCAGGAGGGGGAAAAAAAGAAAAAGACAGTCTTCTTATCAAAAGTACCTGGTGGCCTTCTTCCTGAAGCTGTGTAAGACCTGAACACAAAATCACACCCGTCTAGCACATGTATGTTTTAAGAAATTAGTCTGATCAATTTGTACAAAACCTCTGAAAAAGTATTCTCCTACTGATCTAATCCTGTTGAGCACTTTCGTTTGCTTTTTCACTAAATCTAGTTAAATGTAGGTATAACATATGAGGATTGAATCCCATCAGAACAAACCAATGATTAAAGAAAAAACCCAAAAACATCAAAACAACTACAAAAAAAAAAAAAAAACCCAAAAATACCAAAACCAAAAACATTTCAGATCAGATAGTGTTCCAGTTGTGTGCTTACAGGAATAATGAGAGGAATATTAAATGAGCACTTCATCTCTGACCTCAGCCATCACACTTTAAAATGTGGATTAGCAAGGTTTTAATCTACAGTTTAAAGACCCAGACGCCACATTCTGGTCTGCTGAAGAGTCCATCCTGAAACTTCAAGAGGGTATGAGTAAGAGTCAGACCTGAGCCATCTTAGAAGTAATAAAATTTAGACTTCGCTTAAGTTGTGTCTTAGAGTTGGGCCAAAATCTCTCAACTGTCCTGTGAGAGTAGTAAATCACTGCCTTAATTTTGAGAAGTTACTAACACAGAAGTCAAACCTTACAATGACCTGTTACTATTGAAGAGAGGCTAAACATGACTACCCTCAAGGCAGCCTCTTTCTGCCTTGCCTTTCAGTGGACAGCTCACCGATTCATACACAACTGTCACAATACAGTAGGATTCAGGGATGAAGTTTTGCTCTGTCTCTCTGTTACCCAGTGTGGAACCTCAGTTATTTATCCAGGCATACCTGTATCTCCTAGCATTTTGCAAGCTTCTGTACCACTGCTGATCAGCTCAGTACAGTTAGAAGGATACCCATCCCTCTGCATAGCTGACTCCAAAAGGCACTTGCTGTCTTCAAGAAACTTGCTTATCCTGACCTTTTTCTCCCTTTGTTTTTGGTTCTTGCATTGTGATATCAGACACAAAGAAAGCAGACAGTTCCCTACATTAGACCCTCAAAATTCTCCAGTGGCACAGACCAGCCACCACCCAGATGACCTTGGTAGCAAAGGACAAGAAAAAAACAAGAGGTTAGCAAAGTACGTCTTGCACTAATTACTTGCTCTGTATGTGCAGCACCGCCCATGGTACACACCCCAGTGAGTGAAGCCAGGCACCTTTCTTAAACTGGCTGTTAGTAGCTGAAGAAACAGCTTGAAAGGGAAAGACAGCTCTGGGTGGAATCTGGGAGAAAATCAAATACCATTTTAAAGTACAAAAGAAGCAAAGCAGAAGCACCAGCTACTCATTTGTGCACACCTCACACACTACAGAACAGAAAACAGACTGGACATTGTCAAGGTTTGCTCCTGTACATGTGTTTTGCATGGAAAGGCAAACTATCAGAAAGTTCAATGCATTATCTCACTCTGGTCAATCTATCTGTCACTGCAATTCTTTACATCAACAGGATGTAAGGAGTACCGCACCCTTTCCAAGATGTGTGGCACAGGGCAGTCCAGCTCTGTTGCTGGGCTACATTTTCACAAGTTCTCACCATCAGCTGAGAGGTACTGGTGTGGCGTGAAGGCTCAGGGTTGAACCATGGCTTTCTGGAAGAAGATTTGTCCTTTTCCCTCTTTCCTTTCTTCAGCTACTTTCTTAAACAGGTCTCTCTTCCTCTCCCAAAAGTACATGGCTGACTCTATCTGGGAAACTCAGGGCAAGATTTCCTTTCTTTGAGCCAAAGCTACATGGATGAATCCCAGTTTTGCTTCCAAACATGTCCTGGGTTCAGCAGTAGCAGTCATTTTTCTCCTTCTTAGCAGCTGGTGCAGTGCTGTGGCTTTGATTTTCAGCATGGGAATAATGCTGACACCACCAATGTTTTTAGTTGTTGCTAAGTAATGTTTACTCTGACAAAGGACTTTCTGAGTCTCATGCTCTGCCAGGGAGGAGGGGGAGCAGAGAGAAAGCAGAGACAGGACACCTGACCCAAACTGACCAAAGAGATATTCCATACCCCAGCACGCCATGCCCACTATATAAACTAGGGGCAGTTACCTGGAAGGGACAGATCACTGCTCAGGTCAGGCTCGGTATTGGTCAGTGGGTGCTGAGTGCTTGTATTCTCTTCCCTTGTTATCTCCCTTAGCATTATTATTATTGGTGGTAGCAGTAGTGGTTTGTGTTATACCTTAATTACTGGACTGTTCTTATCTCAAACCGTGGGAGTTACATTCTTTCGATTCTCCTCGCCATCCCCCTGGGAGAGGCGGAGGAAGAAGGGGGGAAGTGAGCGAGCGGCTGTCTGGTTCTGAGGCACCGGCTGGGTTTAAACCATGACAAAGCACTACAGTGTTTTTTTCCTTGATACATCGCCGCCCTGGCGACACCTGTGGAAACGGGTACTGGATGCAGGCAATCCAGCACCGTAAGCTCTGCACCCGGGCACGGCCAGGGCCTGTTGCACTTTATTTACAGAACAGCTTGTCATGAGTCCTCTCTAAACCTACCGATTTTATACCTACACCACCAAATGGCTTTTTTCCTTTAATTTTAGGCGTACCAGGGGCTGGAGACAGAAGAAGCAGGCAGAGACAGAAGGGCGTTCTACAGTCCCATGAAACCCCTGTGCGACGGACTTCGCAGGCAGCAGGTCCGCTCCGGCCTTCAGAGGTACCGCCCGCTCACCGACCCGCCGCCGCCCCGCAACCGCGGCAGCCGCCGAGCGCGGCTGGCGCCAGTGCCCTTCCGCAGTGCGCCCTGCCGGGCCACCGAGCCCTCTTCTCTGTCTCCTGGCCCCAAGGCGACCGCCGCTCCCTCACCCCCTGGCAACCGCCGTCGCCGCCACGCACCGTGTTGTAGAACTCGGCTATGGCGGGTACGATTGTGTAGTTGTCCTCGCACCAGTCCACCTCCGAGCTACCAGCCCGCAGCTGGTCCCACCACAGCTGCGCGCCCATGACAGTCGCTCGCCCGCCCGGCGCTCCGGCTCCGCCACGGCTGAGCTGCGAGTCGGACAACCCCACCTCCTCCTGCCCCGCCTCTCGGCACGCCTCGGGCCTGCGTGAGGGCCGGCGCCCGGCGGGCTGGCCCGCTGCGTGTTGCGCTGCCTGCAGACACTCGGGGCAGCGAAAAGCAGTTCTGCCGGGTCTGGGATGTGCGTGTTCGCGGCGGGACCCTCGCGAGGGGGCCTCTTGCCCAGCGCCCGGCCGGCAAAGCCGACGGTGTCCGCGGGAGCGCGGCCCGTCCTGCCGCCGTGAGGTGCGGCACAGCCGGGCGGAAGCGTCGTAGGCACCGAGACTTCCGCCGGCGCGAGAGCCGCAGGCGCTGGCTGCTGCCACCTCCACTTCAGCGGCCGGTACTTCCCGTTAGCGGAAGGACACACCACCCGCCGCTCGCAGGGGCGCTACTGTTGGCGCTCCAAGCGCAACAGCGCGTTGCCCCTCTGAGGGATCCGGGCACTGAACCTGTCGGAGCCCGCCCGCCAGTCTGTTCTTCAGCGCGGGCTGGCGGCACCCAGCGGGACTACCTCGTCCGGGTCCCGAGGGCGGCGCGGCCCGTCCCGTCCCGGCTCCCTGCCGCCGAGCAGCCGGGTAGGGGCGGGCCCCCGCGCCTCGCCCCTCTGCGGCGGAGCCTCGACCGCCATTGGGCAGCTCGGCCACGCCCGGCTCAGGCGGCGCCGTTCTCGCGAGAGTTGGTGGGTGTATGTGCAGGCTGCGGGCGGAAGTGCGGCCTTTTTTAGTGTTGGCGCGGCTCGGCGAGGATGAAGGTAGGGGTTGTGGTCCGTGGCGTTGGGGTGTCCCCCGGCACAAGCGCCTCATGTGTTGTGTGTGTGGGGCTGCTGGTGGCGACTGATGGTTGCTGGTGGCCGGGCTGGAGTCCCGCTGTGGGGTGGATGGAAGTGGATTGTCGGCGGGCCGGCATGGCGGCCGCGCGGGCCGTGTTCTGTCAGTGGGGTTTCTGGCGTCAGGCCTGAAGCCGGTGGCCTTTGATATTGCCGTGACGAGACTTGTTCGTAGTGCAGGCCTGCGCGGTTGGTGGCGGGGCCTAGCAGGGAGGCGCAGTGTGCGCTGGAGCTGTGCCTCTGCCGAGCACAGGCCCTGCTAGAGGTGAGAGTGCCGGAAGGCGCCCCCGAGGCTGTGGGCTTTGCAGCGGCCCGTAAACGACATAAGGAACCACTGCGAGTGTCGCTCCCCTTAGGTTGCTTATTCAGTTTGCTGATGCAGTGTATGTTGCAGTGGGCTTGCAGAGGAAGAGGAAATTAGGTTTTGTTGCTATGCTAAAGCTAATTTTACTGTATGACTGAGCAAGTAATGCTGTCCAGTGTTGCCCAGGACAGACCTGCCTAGCTGTCTTGAACATGGTAGTAGTAAGATATGGCTAGTAAACATTCATGTAAGCAGTTGGGGAATTTTAGCTTTGAAATACGAAGGTGAACCTGACAGAAAAACGCTAATTTTTCTTTTAAAATGTCTCATGAGATGTTTCGATCAAATGTGGGGTTTATTTTTATTTCCTTCTAGCTGAACATTTCTTTCCCAGCCACGGGCTGCCAGAAACTCATTGAAGTGGATGATGAGCGCAAGCTGAGAACATTCTATGAGAAGCGGATGGCCACAGAGGTTGCAGCTGATTCTCTGGGTGAGGAGTGGAAGGTAAGCATATGAGGATGTGTTGGATCTGGCTGTATTTGAGAACCTTCAATCACAAACTTTTCTCCAGTATGCAGTTGTCTCAGTGGGGTGTTTGTGTGGTGTGCATTTAGCAAGTATGTTGAAAGTTTCTCTTGCTATATATACTGAATTTGGTGATTGAGCTAGCTTGTTCTTCTACTTCGATTTACCTAAGTGGTTTTTTTTTTAAGCGTTGTGATCAGAATTTTTTGCTGCTTCTTGCAGTAAGTTTTTGCTCTTCATTTAAGTGTTGTCTTGGTATTCAGAACAATTTAAATCTGTACCAGGAAACTGCTGATCCCTTCTTTACTGAACAAGTTCAAAATTTTCTTCATTGCATTTAAAGTGCTGCTGGTGCATGGGGAAAAAGCATGTTGGGTCTGGTGGGTGGGCATAGAATACATGTGTGTTAATATGGACAGTTCAGCTGAATTCAGGTAAGTTCATGTTTTGTACTGCCACCTCTACAAAGAAGACAATAAAAGCTTTGCTTTTCATTTTCCCATGTATCCCTACTTCAGACGCTGGTGTTGTTTGCAGATTTCTGGTTTGTGACTACAGGCTTTGGTTAGGTTTAGGATTAAAGAAAAGCTAGACAATAATGGGCAGGCTTCAGACTGGTGCACGTTAGACTAAATTTTGACAGCATAGGAATTTAATTTTTTATTTATTTTTGTAGATAAGTAGAATAAGTATAAGTTGTGGTATGCAGAAGTATTTTTTGTGTCTCTTGGGCAGTGTTGGTTAAAGAAGTTGTTTCCATCAGCAGTAACAGTTATTTTTTCTGAATCATGGGCACAGTGCCCTGTTTTGAACAGCATCTTGTGACAGCTTCTCCTTGAATTAAAAGAAATGTGTGGGCTACTACTAAATGTGTTTCTTTTTTCATAGGGCTATGTTGTCCGAATCAGTGGTGGCAATGACAAACAGGGGTTCCCCATGAAGCAAGGTGTCCTGACTCATGGACGTGTCCGCCTTCTGCTCAGCAAGGGCCACTCCTGCTATCGCCCAAGAAGAACTGGAGAGAGAAAACGCAAATCTGTTCGTGGTTGCATCGTTGATGCTAACTTGAGTGTTCTGAACTTGGTCATTGTGAAAAAGGGTAAGAGTTTAGATGAAGAAAGCAGTAAGCCAAAGCAGGCATCTTGAAGGAGTCTGCTTGCTAGTGGCTTTCATGTTGTGAAGAAAGCAAATGGAGTCCCCACTTTAGAGTATGAATGTAGCTTGAAAATCCCTTTGAACATTACATTTGTGTAATTTTAAAATGGTCACTGCAACACTTACTGCTGCTAGCAATCTGATTTCATTAAATTTGCAAAAGTGTACCACAGGATGGTGCTATTAGTAGGTGAACCCGAAGGAGCATCTAGTATTATCTTTAATTCTTATACACTTTAAACTTATTATTGAAATTCGTTAGTGAAGCAGCTGTTCAGTAGCTGCAGAATTGTCACATTTAAACTTCTATTCTAAAAGGTGAAAAGGATATTCCTGGGCTGACAGACACCACTGTGCCCCGTCGCCTTGGTCCCAAGAGGGCTAGCAAAATCCGCAAGCTGTTCAACCTTTCAAAGGAGGATGATGTTCGCCAGTATGTTGTGAGGAAGCCTCTAAACAAGGAGGGTAAGAGCTCAAAGTTTACAACTCCTTGGTTTTCATGGTATTGTCTGTAGAGAAGGGTCCAGCCTATTGCATTGAATGAAGCACACTCTAGTAGTAGATGCAGGAGTTGTGACTTGATAAGAAGAGCTTGCTTCGTTTCTTCTTAACTCTCTATCCTTTCTGTCTACTTTGGCACAGTTTATTTTTAAATACTTGATAAAATCCGGAGTAGTGTTTGCTCTAAGTATTTATTTGGTTCTAAGAATTATGAAGCAATTGCTAATAAGGGAAAGTTAAACATGAGATGGAATAGAAGCATTTTTATGAGTGGAGAATAAAAGCAGTATATAGAGAAGATAATGAGATTCTCCTCCCCTCCCCTTACTTAGGGCAGCTCTTGAAATGAGCTTTTGTTGGAAGGATACTGTGTTGCTTACTACCCATCTTGCAGTTGTGTTTGGCTTCTTTGCGTTTGATCAGGGAACGGAAAGGGTGAGGACATTTAGCAGAAGGGACATGATAAAACTTGGCCTAGTGAAAGCTTGTTGGGTAAAAGGTTGCTATTTTGTGTGTCATTGTTCTGTCCATTAAAGAACTGGTTGGGATTGACATCAGGCAGCTGTTTGTGACGAAGTCAGGCAGCACTGAGTAGTGAAATTTTACGTGTGGTGCGATGGTGCATTTTGTTTGCTCATTATGGGCTATGTAGGTCTGTTTTAGAGGTACATGTGTCAAGCCTATGTAGACCTGCAGAGAGTTTTTTAGAACTGAAAGATAATGGTTTGATCTGAAAGCTACATGATGGGTTTCCATATTTTTAACCATTCTAAGTCTGAGGTGGGGGGAAATTAATGACAGCTAGGAATTTTCACAAAAATGCTTGAAATTGGGGATGTATTAGCACCTTATTGTTGATAACAAATCGTGAGCATGAAGACTATATTTTGTAATTGATCATTTTTCCTGAAGATTTAACTCTGTATAAGCTGCTATAATATGTAGCATGCCAGATACTGTTTCTATAACAGTAAATGGAGCTTACTTTGAAGTTTGCTAGATGAGGCCTTTTTGGAAAATAATCTGCTGATCTGCAATGTTTTTTTAGGCAAGAAACCCAGAACCAAGGCTCCTAAGATCCAGCGACTAGTGACTCCTCGAGTTCTGCAGCACAAGCGCAGACGTATTGCCCTGAAGAAGCAGCGCACCCAGAAGAATAAGGAGGAGGCAGCAGAATATGCGAAGCTCTTGGCCAAGAGAATGAAGGTTTGTTTGCTCTTACACTCAGATACATGGGATACCTCACAGAATCAAGGGATTTGATAAAGTCAGTTGTCCACTTAGAGCTGCTTTGTACCTAGGGCATTTTGAATAGGAATGCCTGGATGTGGGTATAAACATTGCTGGCCAAATGTTGTTTGAGCATTTTTCCCAGTCCAAGAGTAGGAGAAAGTAAATGCACCAGTTAATTTAACTGAGAGCTTGTTCCAAATTAAAAACCCTGAACAGTTAGAGCCTGTGAAGATAAGTTTTGTAGTAGCCATTTGAATGATTGCATGGAGAAACAGGATCCAGCAGCTGACCTGGATGGAAGATAATCTGGGAAGAAGCCATTTGTTTGGATGAGTTTGCTCTTGCACCAAAAACCACAGCATCTGGCAAAGAAATGTTGTTGGAATACTTGGCACAGTACTTGAGTGTTTTCACAACTTCTAGATGGAAATTGAGAGTAGATAGACCTCTAGTATGCTGTGAACTCTGCATTAGTAGTTCTACTGTGTACTGAGTACTAGTCCATATCGTATAAAGACGGGGGGCTGTACAAGTTTATATCCCTGTAGAATGCTGAACTGTGAAGAGGGGAAACTTTTTCTTCATTGACTTAAGGAATCCATTCTGGTAGCTTCCTTCAAGTTGCATTTTTTCTTCATTTGTAGATGTTTTAAAGTGCTTGAATACTAAGACATTAAACATTATTTACTTCATGCTTCTTTGCTTTTCAGGAAGCCAAGGAGAAACGCCAGGAACAGATAGCGAAGAGACGCCGGCTTTCTTCACTGAGAGCTTCTACATCTAAGTCTGAATCAAGTCAGAAGTAAAGATGTACATGATACTAAAAATAAACCCTTTTGTGGTTAACCTTCAGTATGAGGTTTTCCAGTGCGTATCATTACTGTCTGTGTCTGAAATATTGAGACTGAGTGTGATGGTGGTAAAAGGTAAAGCCTGCAGATGATTTTTGGTAGAATTAAGTCAGTCACTGGAACAGACTGTTCAGGAAGTGGTCACAGCACCAAGCCTGTCAGTTCAGGGAGTGTCTGGATAATGCTTTGTCATATGGTTTAGTTTCAGGTAGTCCTGTGAGGAGTAGGGAGTTGGGTTTGATAGAATAATAGAATCAGCTAGGTTGGAAAAGACCTTTTAAGGTCCTCAAGTCCAACCTTTACACCAGCACTATTAAGTCTACCACTAAACCATGTCACTGAGGGCCTCATTTACAGTTTTTCAACACTTCCAGTGATTCCACCACTCCCTGGGAAGCCTGTTCAAATGCTTGATCGTCCTTCAAGGTGAGTAAATTTTTCCTAATATCCAATCTAAGCCTCCCCTGGTGCAGCTTGAGGCTGTTAACCTCTTGTCCTATCATTTGTTACTTGGGGAAAAGAGCCCAGCCACCTCCTTGCTCACCTTCCTTAAAGGTGATTGTATAGAGGGATAAGATCCCCCCTGAGCCTCCTCCAGACTGAACAGTTCTAATTCCCTCAGCCATTTATCATAGGACTTACTCTCCAGACCCCTTCACCAGCTTTGTTTCCCTTCTCTGGACCTGCTCCAGCAGGTGAATTATCTCTTGCAGTGAGGGGCCCAGAACTGAACACAGGAATTGAGATGCAGCCTCACTGGTGCCCAGTACAGGGGAATAATCACTGCCCTGGTCCTGCTGGCTATGCTACTGCTGATACAGGCCAGGATGCCATTGGCCTTGGCTGCCTGGGCAAAAGCTGGCTCATGTTCAGCTCCATCAATTAGTATCCCGATGTCTCTTTCTGCAGAGCAGCTTTCCAGCTGCTCTTGCCCATGTCTGTAGCATTGCATAATTCGTATGGGTCCTTTTCATAGAATCAGAAGGGCTTGGGTTGCAAGGGACCTTAAAGCTCACCTGGTTCCAACCCCCTGCTAGTCTGACACCTTCTACTAGAGCAGGTTGCTCAAAGCCCAACCCAGCCTGGCCTTGAACACTGCCAGAAGCAGGCGTCCACAGCTTCTCTGGGCAACCTGTTCCAGTGTCTCACCATGCTCATAGTGAAGAATTTCTTCCTAATACCTAATCCAAATTAACCCTCTTTCAGGTTAAGCCCATTACCCTTTGTCCTATTCCTGCATGTTCTTGTAAAAGACCATGGATGAATCAAATCACACACATAGAATTGTTGGGGTTGGAAGAGACCTCTGGAGATCATCCCCCTGCTAAAGCAGGGTCACCTAGAACAGGTTGCACAGGATTGTGTCCAGGTTTTAGTATTTCTCAAGGAGACTCCACAACTTTCGGGCAGCCTGTCCTAGTGCTCTGCCACCCTTGGAAGTTTTTCTCATAATTCAGATGGAAGTTCCTGTGTTACAGTTTTGTGCCTATTGTCCATTTTCCTGTTGCTGGGCACCACTGCAAAGAGTGGCCCTATCCTCTAGACACTGTCCCTGAAGATACTTGTGTGCGTTGTTAGGATCCCCTCTCAGCTGTCTTCTGTAGGCTAAAGAGGTGCAGCCCTCAGTCTTACTGGAGAGATGTGCCAGTCCTCTAAATGTCACTGTAGCCCTTCACTCCAGTAGCATCTTGTCTTGTACTGAGGAGCCCAGACCTGCACATGGTGCTGTCCATGTGGCCTCACAAAGGCAGAGTAGTGTGGGAGGACCACAAACTGCAGCCTGCTGGCAGTGCTTTTCCCAACGGACCTCAGAACGCCTCTGGCCTTGGACACAAGGGCACATGGCTTGCTCATTCACAACTTGCCCATAAGGACTGTGGTGGGAGCTCAGATAACATGCAATGATTAATGTAATCAGAGTGTTGGCGAATTATTGTAGCGTAAGTACACCTTATATAGACAACTTTCAAGATGCTTGAATGTTTGTTAGTATCTGATTGGTTAATGTCCCTTAGCTAGATGTTAGTAACAATTTAATGATTGGTTAACCATTATGCCATACGTTACAAGCTCATTTCAAGATTGCAGTTATGTTTCAAGGTTAGAGTTATCAGTTCCTTCTTGTACATCTTCCTCAGCAGCTTTCTGTGCCAACTTGCTCAGACCTTCCTCACATATGCATCCTTTAGTAACCGCCAGGCAAGGCAGCAAAGCCTTTGGTTCACTACTCCACGATTGTCAAGTAGCTGTCCGGATAACTGGATTGCACACATGTCCATGTTCATCCAGGTACATTCCCACAGAGGACCCCCAGGTTCTCTCCCACAGAGCTACCTTCCAGCAGGTCAGCCCCTAACCTGTACTGGTGCTTGAGGTTATTACTCCCCTGGTGTAGGATCCTGCCCTTTTTTGAATCTTCATGAGGTTCCTTTCCACCCAACTCCAGCCTGTCCAGGTTGTGCTGAATGGCAGTGCAGCTTTCTGGCATATCATCAATTCCTTCCCCATTCTGTATCACCAGCAAACTTGCTGAGGGTACACTGTCCCTTCAAACAGGTCAGTATTGAGTAAGTTAAGTTCAGCAAGGCTAGACTGAGTTCAGACGACTGGTACAATGCTGGCCTATAGTTTCCTGCATCCTCCGCATCCCTTTTGAAGACTGATGTTGGCTTTCAGCCAGTCCTCAGGCACCTCTCCAGGGTGCCATGACATTTAGAAACGATGATGGAGTGGCTTTGCAATCACAGCAGCCAGTTCCTTCAGCACTTGTGCGTGCATTCTGTTAGTGAGTGTCAAGTCTGTCTTCTCTATTTCCCACCATGTGTTCAGACATGTGGATGAGATTCTCCCTCTTCCCAGCCCACAGCTTTTCTTGTTTACAGAGAAAGTTTGTCTCTACAGAGCTAGGGAGAACTACCTCTAATGAGTAATTTAAGGGTAGCTCTGAGCACACGAAGGAGCCAAGTTTCCATAAGCTAGCTCCTGCTATCACCTTCTGCCATCACATTCCCCCAAGGAAGTTTCCCCACCTGATTTTGGCACAGGAGACAACAGTTCGCTCCTGCCTAAAGCTCTAAAGTAATCCTGTGTTCATGCTTCCTTAGGGATTCCTCAAGTGCAAGTTTTTGTTGCTGTTACACCCTTCGTCTTCCAGTCTCCCCTCTCCTAGGTCACATTAAAGGCAGCAAATTAGGAAGGCAATACAGTATTCTTAGCAGGTGGCATTCCTAAAAAGACCACAGTGAAAAAGCATCCAGAGCAAAACAAGCAAAGTCATTGTGATGCTGACACGACTGTGGAAGTCCAAAAGGCTGGTCATGAACTCGATGTTTAAAATCAGGCCTGAGACATGACTTATTATGAATCTTTCCCACAAACTACCAGTCTATGGTATGCATATCAGTTTCTCCAGAGCTATAGGTATTTAGGGTCTGGTACTCTTGTTTTTACTAACAGATTAATAAACTGGTTGCCATACAGGAGGGAGTGTGAAAGATCATGAAGGCCTGAAGCACTTGACAGTATCTGTCAGTTTCTACTGCTTAAAGTTCATCCCAGCCTCCCCCCTCCCCCCAACCCTGAAAAACAAAAGATAAATTAAAGTCTGGAAGGTGTGTGTAAACCTGTGCGTCTGTTCTGAGGCAGGAGGTCCACTAGTGACTCCTGCAAGCCAGGATGTGTCACTGAAAGCATCACTCTCTGCCGCCTTTATAAAGCCACCAAGAAATCAGAACTCATGGGCAGTGATCTACCAAGGTCAGCCACCGACCTGTTCTCACCCACTGGTCAATGATGCTCTTCAGGGGCAGCAGCTCTGTGGTCACGAAGCCGGGGTCTGTGGCTTCCCTGCAAACAAGATCTTCATGGATTCTGCCTCCCTGAGCCTGGTTTTCAGTTCTTATCTCTGCTAGTTGTCAGGGCTTGCTTAAGCTGCCACAGAGACATACTCTCATGAATCAGAGCACTGCAAGAGAATCCCATCTTTTCTCACCCTCTCCCCCTCCACAACTGCTCCTGCACTTTTCCATTATTCATAAATCGCTGAGGTACTACGACACAATTCCCCAAAAAGGCATTTGAAAGGCTTTGCGTTTGCCCAGCTCTACGCTGAATTTGCATTTAATATTAAATTCTGTCAAACAGGTAAGTTCCAATGGCAAAAAAGCTGAACAATTTTTACACAGGATGCATACATATTTTATTTGGGGAAATACATTAAAAATTGATTCTTAGTCTAGGATATCTATACATAATACAGAATATGCAGAGTGCCCTTTTAAACTCAAGAAATATTTGTCAAATGTACAAAAACATTACAGAGAAACATTTGTTAATCAAAGCACAGTAAATGGATGCCATTTTTCAACAGTCCAAAACAGTTTCTAAAATAGTGCAAATTTTATTGCATTAAACTTCCCAGCTCACTTAATTCATAATTTATTCACAAGACATCCTTTCATCTTCATTACAATACAGTTTATTTTAAGCTCTTAAAAGGAGTTCAATGTGCTTCTAAACAAACCGGCAAACAATCCCTTTTATTTGCATCACTGCTGCACTGAAAGAACAGTCGTTTCTCTCCTCTTACTCATTACAATATGCACAGCACACTGGAATACAGATCTAAAGTCCAATTCAACCATTCACTTTCAAGACTTTAACAGTTGCAGGGGTGCGTGTGTGTGTTTTAAAAAGGTCCATAATAAACAGCTGATATACAGAAGGCATTTTAATGTTTTTATTAGTTGAAAGAAAAAAACCCCTTGTGTTGAAAATGTACAGTTATGTGAATAAGATGACCTGCTTACCATTTAATCAAGTTATCTGCACTGAAATAATTGTTTAATTAAAAGTTTTTAAAAGATAAAACTACTGAGTGGATTCCTCAGTTACTTACATTTTAACAATTTATTTTAAAAATATAATTTCTATGATCTAATTTAATATACATTTTGAAAATATCCCCTATGTTGCAGTTTCTCAAGGAAAGCAGTAAACTCAATGAAAGGTATACTCTTCTAGCTGCAGCAATACAAAAAGCCATTAATTCACAGTTAAAATGGAATAAAAATTACTCAGTCACAAGTGCTATGTAGCTTGAGCTTAACCAACGCAAAATTCCACTAGGAACAAGCCTAAGTTACTTGCAGAACAAATTAATTCAGTTTGAAACCATATACTAAATGAAATATTTTCCATTAAAATTGTATTGTCTAAACTGGAGTCATAAAATGTGAAGACAGAATATGAGTAACACAGAGATGCTTCTAGTAACATGTAATAAAAGCTGGTACCTATTACTGTGCCAATTCCACAGCTGCATCAGTCTCCTTCACCCACAGGGTTTTGAAAGATATAGTGGCAGAATATAATTTATAAACAAATCTTTGTCACTTGAGAATCTGATTTAAAGCAAACCAAAACCTGTAAGACTCCATTTGATGTTTTAATTAAAAAAAAAAAAAAACCAGCTATTTTGATGAACTAGAACATAAATTATAGGTAACTTTTATAGCTGGGTAAGTGATGCAATCTTCTCAGCATAATTGATTGCAGTTCAGTATCTTTCAGGCAACAATTCAAGGAAGCTTCTCTGTGATAATTATTCCAACACAAACTTTCCAAGTTCTTGGGCTTACTTGAAATTCATTAACAGCTTACATCCATGCACGTAATGTTTGGTTTAAACCCTCGCTTTGCACATGCACTGCAGGCTTTGAAGTTACTACTGATCTGCAACCTTTGTGTGAGAATTCCAAAATGCACACAGAAAACCATTGCCTGAACACTGGCTTTGGAACTACTACAGAGTATGTGGAGGCAAGAGCTTCACAAGTGAGCAGCAATATGCTTCTGTTTCTGCTTACACCAAGAGAAAAACAGAAGCAAGATCAAGCTTATCCCTCCTTCACACCACTTGGTACACCTCATTCACGCATTATGGATTCAGAGGTGTTTGGATTACTAGGAGTAGATTGTCCACTAATTATGAGCATTCATAGGTAGCTAAGTCATTCCTACGTAGGTAGCCCAAGAAGTTCATGCTGTTTACTAGCAGAGAAGAACTTACTATGCCTTTAGAACGCGATTTTCAGAAAGACAAAAGTGTTTGCAATGCACTCACAAAAACTGTTTGTTTACTTTTGGCCAGATTTTTGACCATGTGAGTATTGAGCCATGCTATGCCCTGCCCTCCTCTTATGCACACTCACAGTTCTTTCAGCTTTCAAATTAGGGAAGCCTACGTCTCTGAAAGTTTGTATAGGAAAACCTGCAGTCTATCTCTGTAGTAGACCCAAAAGGTAAAGGAAGAACAAGGAGGGCCATCATGTATTTGTAAGGAAAGAAAGCAACTAGGAAAAAAATAGTCATTTCTAATTCCTTTCAAATTTTGGTGGACTTTTTTTCTCCCCCTTAGGTGAAAATTTAACAAACAAACTGCATTCAGAGATCTTCCCTTTTCATTTGAAGTACAGATTTCATTCAAGAACCAGCTGATTAGTCACCTATTAAAACTAGGCATTAAAAAAATCCAAATTATAAAGAGTAAGCACTTTTGTCATTTTATATTAAAGAACAAATTTCAGTAGGCAGATTCAAGACTTCAAGTGATTACATGCAGGACTTCTACGACTCTGAAAGCCAGGTACATACACAAGGAATAGAAATTAATTTGTAGTGTATAGAAATGCCAGTATGAAGGAACAAACCAAAGCAAGTTCAATCCTGCAGTTGTCCTGTTGCCTTCAGGCCTTTGTTTGGGTTTGGTTTTCTTGTTACTGTGTTGGGGCAGGACGGGCAGTTGCTGACTTAGGTTTTGGTTTTTGTTTGTTTGTTTTGCCTGGGGAAAGTCTAACATTTAGCACTAGATGCCATGACACAGCCCGATTTGCTGTTTCCACAACATTACTGCCCAATTAATCTCTATTTTCAGCTATGGATGGGAAGGTTCTTTTGAAATCAGTTATCTCTTACAGGATCCAGTTTATAATAATGTTATTTACAACGGTTTAAAACAATTTGGATGCCACCAATTACTTAAAACAGCACTCACTGCACAGCTTTTCTTTCTAATTTAATGAGCCAGGAGGAGTTAAGGATAATTAGAATTTGATTCTTTGCAAATTGCATCACATAATGATACGATCTGTCCATTTAACACTTAGAAACTCTCTTTGTATAGCTGCACATTTAAGGTAAGTATAGAACAATACATGAAAATTTGCTGGTTTGATTTTAATAACTATTAAGTTGTTTGGATGAATGCTTCACACAGACTTCTACCTTGAAAGGATGGAACTGTGTGTGCCAATTATGTAATTGGAGAAGAGAAGAAAATATGAAGAATTAAGCTCTACACTTCCATTGTGATGCAGATCAGATACCTGCAAGCAACCATGCATAAACCCAAACAATACAGGATGAAAAAAACCCAAACCCCAAACAAAAAACAAACAAAGTCACAGTGCGCTTTTTTGCTTTAAATTGTTGAGAAAGCACAATATTTTAATTAGGAAACAATCTGTCAGATAATATCCCCATATAAACTTTGGATCAGCACTTTTAGACAAAATACGAGGAAATCAGTCTATGACACAAATGTATTTTGTTATGAATAGTGCAAATCCTTTGCTGTAGACTCATGAAAAAACAAGAGTTAGCTTTCTTGTTTCATGTAAAAGCTCTAGCAGACAGATCTTCATCCCTCATCATTTTAAGATAGTATGAAGTAAATACATTCATACTGAGATGTGACTATAGTTCTAGCTATGCTCCTTTAACATGCTACAAACTTTACTTTTTCCCCCTGAATCTAGGAGTAATATCACCAGAAAAGCCATACCATTAAATATCACAAAAAAAAAAAAAAAAAAAAAAAAATTGAATCAACCTTATCCTATTCCTCAAGTAATAGAAACATTGAAATTGTTGATCAGCATCCAGGCTCTTGCCAAGACTATGACCACTGGAGTCAGTTCGAATGTGAAGTGAGGAAGTGTCTTATCTACTTGAAGCAATCCAAAAGACGGATACATCTTTCCAGATCATATACTCATGCACTTCATTTGTGTTAATATATACTTTGAAGACCACATTTATAAATATATTTTAATTGAAATATTGAATTTGGACTATCAGTGCAAAATAATTAACCCACAGGCTAGTATAAAACCATGGAAAAAGGTGATAAAAGAATTCAAGGAAAAGATACCTTTTAAGCACACATCCACAAAGTATAGAGCGTAATTTTTTTTCAGACAGCATCTGTTTAGCAAACCCTGTACGTAGACTAATGCCATTTTAAAGCTTCCTAAAAAATGTTTTTAGAAAGCAATCCATTTCTGAGCTGCTTAGTGTACAAGCCCATCAACCTCTTGGAGAAAGCAGCAGCACGTTCATAGGATCTTTAATTTGTCAGATAGAGAATACAGAAAAACTGAGTGGTTTTTACAACTGCAGACATACATTATGAAAACATCAGCAAAAGATAACTTAGAATACTGGGACTGAGACAAGGGTAAGGAAAAGGGTAGCAATTTTAGGTACTGTGATCAGACAAAAGCAACTGCATTGCAATTTCCAATGCAAAGACTCAAGTATTTACATTCATACATACATACTGCACACTAATAAAAAAAATCCTTTAGGAAAAGGCTATTTTGTAGTAGTAGTAAGGAACGTTAAGTATTCTGTGGCAGGAAAAGTAGTTCATTAAAGTACTTAAATATTGGTGGCTTGTAAGTCAGCAACTTAAGAGGCTGTTCTATCATCACCTTTTTGAACAAATTCATGCTGTGGGAGAAGGATCTGAGGAAGGACAAAAAGTACATACAGCAGAAAAAAGCAGATCAATCACTGAAACCAACTCACCCCACTAATATAGTTTAAAAACATTTTAACATACTTTACACTCTTTTTCGTGAGATGAAAGACAAAAATATATGATGTATCTCAAGGAAACTGCTTTGACAGATTGCTCAGTTATCACCTTTTGGGGTTCAAAGTGTACATATCACCATGCTCTTGGTTTGTTTACCTCTACTTTTGTCACACCGAAGTTTTGCACGTCTTCCTCATTTTTATATTAAAGGTGCTCCAAAGCACTTCCTACAACACTCAACCCTGCTGCTTGGTGGAGCATCTATTTTGTGCATCTTTTCAAGAACTTCCTTTGGTAGATTTTTATGTGCAATTCTGTATTCACTATCAAAAACCTCTGAAATAGAAAAGCATAGTTGAAGTTATTGAAGAAACCCTGTAGAGCACCCATTATGTTCCTATAAAATCCTTTTGATGATTTTCATATAATAACAACATTAATTATCTTAACTAGTCACTGATATTTTTTCCCAAGTTCTTTCAGAGAACCTGAAAAGTATCTTCACATAGGAGCATCGTAACACATCACAGTGGATGCCCATTACTTCTATTGCAGCTCAGTTTGCCTGTTCCCAGGGTATTTCCCCTGGGTATATCCCATAAGGAAGTCCCTTTGCCTGCATAGTACCAAATAAAAGTCAGGGTAGAGGAGATCAGTAAGGGGTGAGCAGTCAGGAGGCTAGATGACATATGTCTGATATGTAGGTCAGAGAAAGATAGACAAAACTGGGAACGTGTTCAGACATAAGGAATTAAAGCTTCAAGCTAACAAATTTTGTTTAAAACAGCTGATCACTAGTTTCAAAGCTAAAATTAACACCACATCTGAACTACTTTTCTATAAAAGCAATACCTTTTTGAAGAGTAACAGCACAGTACTTTTCACTAAAATACAGCAATTGAAAAACTACTTAGAAACTCATGGATGAATATATACGCTAGTTTTCACATAAAGCATTCATATATTTAGACACAGACACATGCATTTCACAGTACTTTTTTACTTACCAATGTCAATGTTCTCTCTTCCAAGAGACACCAGAGAGAGGAAAAGAATTTCTCTGTAAAAACTCCTACAAAATATTTTGAAAGGCAAGTCAATGAAAGCACCGTCCTAAGTTTACAAAGTCAATGTTGAAGATACTAAACTTTCATTATGCAGTTTCTGCAACTGTTCTAATACTATTTCTTGCAAAGAAAGTGACTGATCTATATGACTGCTAGCTTAAGGTTTCCTTGTGCCCGAGTATCTTTCCTTAACACACGAAGATACAGTATTGCCAAATCCCAGCAGTTACGTTTTCTATGAAAAATCACTCTGTCAAATGTGCCATAAAAATTCCAGAAAAATGAGAAATACAGAATTAAGCACCACTTATTTAACTTATCCCTGCCCGAGGGTGAAGTACAGGGAGCAGAATTATTTCAGATCACCCATATTTTGTTGTTTTCTTTTTTGTTTCAGAATGTCATGATCTATCTCAGAACTGAATATCACTATACAATGAATGGTATATTAACTTTCTTCCTCATGCAACTCATGAAGATTCTTCTGTAGGCAGATTACGACTTTTTTTTTTTTTTTTTAGTAACTACAAACCACAGAAGCAGAGATGACTTAGCATGATAAACTTCGAATACACCTTGTATTTCCTGTAATTCAATTCAGAGGCTGGCTTTTTAACAAAGCCCTCTCTGAATTCCAGCGCAGATGGCAAAATGTACAGTAGAAGCATTATTTACATGTCTCCCTTTATTTGCAGATCATGCTGTATACACTTTCTAAACCACTACTCCAGGCTGGTAGAATTACAATAGTTATAACCAGATAGTTCGGAGAATTTTTCAGACACTGCAACAGGATACTGCACCCTTACATTTATTAATTTTCTAGATCTTGAGCAGCACCAAAAAATCAGCATAGTCAGTATCTGCATTTTTCTTATTAATACATGAAATGTCCATTTTGATCAAGGAATTTATTTATTCATTTGATTTGGATGAGTTATGCATCTAGCCACAGAATGCATCTGTTTATACTCATAGGCATAAAGAAATACACATACTGTTTGGTGAACACAAAATAAAACTGAATATTGCGAGACATCCTTATGGAATTCTCATTCTGAAGTGTATACGGTCTGATCTTTGAGGGGGGAGAAAATAAGAAGAGATTACCCCTTTACCTCTGTCGTTTCACGTCTGGCTTAACTTTCTGTAGAAGCAGGTTAATTGGTTTAACAACATTATTGTGCTGAATACTTAGTTTAATGTTCTCCAGCAAAGTGTTTGTTGCCTGCTGATCTTCTGCCAGTGTGGAGGGTTTCTTTTCAGAAGAATCTGGGAAATGCAACCATACAGACTATTAAGCATTAAAGATTCTATATTTTTTCACTTTAATAAGAACAAGGTATTTCAGAAAGTGAGATAAATATTCAGAACCTCTACTTAATCTACAGAAATCTGTTACAATGGAAACGCTTTGTCTGCTTATGGTCTTTATTCCACTGCAAAGTTACCGGATGCATCAACTACCCATGTGCAAGCGCTTTCAACATGATAGAGAAATATAAGAGCCTGAAGAGTACCCAGCATCAGAGGCTGGCTGTGATGGCTTGCTAGCTCAGATTTATTGCTCTACTTCAGTTTCAAAAACAAAGTTCACGAAGGTTATTTTTACACAATGGAAAAGAAGTAGAACAAAACACCACCATGTTCCTTATCAAAGAGCATAGACTGAGAAGTCTATGTCAACAATGGGTTTTTTTGCTGATCAGAAGTAATGAAATCCCAAGTTCTCATAAGCAGTCTGCCTGTTTTTTTTTCCTTTCAAACCAAGTTATGGTAGACAAAGGCTTTTCTTGATCTTACTTTCTGACAGTCAAATAGGCTGCCAAATGTATATATTAATGGGAATTGATACCTTTAATTCAGTTATAGAAACACTAGATAATTAGTCTTTTTCATGCCTGCATATACATAATTAGAAAATTCAGTTAAACATTCCAATCAGGCGAAGATTACTTAGCACAACGTCTAGAGCAAATCTTCCTACCCTATTTATTAGCCACATGACATATAAAGAATAGATAACATACCTTTTTACATAGAGTAGTAAGATACTTTCATAATTTGACGCTGAGGCTATGTTAAGTACCTCAGGGATTGCGGATGCCTTACACACTGAGAAAGCTTTCCAACTTGATGGGCTGTGTACACTTCAGACAGTACAAAACAAGGATTCTTTTCCATAGCCTCTCCTCCCTCTGCTTTCTGTCACATTTGTTTTACTTACTGAGATTTCTCCAAGATATATACAGGGGCTCCCCCGGCTCTTGGTGGAGGTTGATATTGTCCCACAAAAGATGGATGTATACTAGCTTGCTATCTTGAGCAAGAGACGTCAAAGGAAGCTAAAAAACATGAAGAAAGGGAAAAAAGTTTTTAAAACATCAGTATACTCTCATTATTTAAAAAATTGCTTTTTCATGAAGGTTTACTTTATTCATCTTGAATCCATCAAACAGGAACAGTTGATGTCTTCTAGAGACAAATTCACTTAATCAGAACAAAATCACAAGTACTGCAACATTTAATTGCCTTTTCTGCCTAATGTACAAAGACCACTCAGTTTTCTACAGAAAAATCTCTTATATCTGAAGATAATTTGAATGAGCATGTATCAAAAAATGTTTTTTGTGTACTAAACATGTTACTTAATTTGTACTACTTATCATGCCACACCGTAGTATTTTCTAACCCGGTTAAGACTTTGAGATGATCTTTCTAACATGCAGGAAGAATTTGTATGAGCCATTTACTGCCATTAAAATAAATGGTACTCAAAATATTAGATCCATAATTATTTTACAAAAGCAAGTGCCTTTAGAATCACTAATACAGGAAGACTTAGTGGGCAAGAAAAATTTACTACTAGTGTGTCAATTCAAAGAAGCAGTTACAGATATTAAGCTCCATCTTGTGCTTTACCCTGCTAATGCATTGTATTTAGCCAGTATGCTTCAGTTTTCACTAGCATTGGTCTTCAACTACATTTCCTGGAAAATTGTTCTTGATTCCAGAATTCTGTTTTTTAAAAAAATTGAGGGAAGAGAATTTTAAAATTACAGTGCACACAAGTAGACAGGAAAATAATACTTTTCTGCATGCATGTTAAATTCGCTAATTACATACACAAATCATATAGGTTTCCCTTAAAATGGAAAAAGCAAAATACTCAAAAGATAGCACCCATTCTTTATTCTTCTGTTCCATACATATAGTACTGAAATGAAACTCAGTGGACTTTGAATAGCAAAACCTATTAGTGGAAAAGAACAAAAAATACTGACTAATAACTTCAAAGGTTTATATACTGAAGTACACAACTTATACTATGTGGATTTCAATGCACTGCTATTTGTGAGTTCTGAAGATACATCTTGGTTCCTTCCACGCATCAACCTTCTCTCTAATGAATCTTAGTCTCTGGCTTTTTAGAAGAGAACGGCTTGACTAGAATTTGAATGCTGTTTCCATCCATCTTACTTCAAGATTCCTTGTGGAAAACAAACCTTTCTACTTAGATTTTAAAACCCAAGAAACTAGATCTAAGCTACTCAGGTACTACTTACTTACTTTTTCTGAACCAAACTCTCAAATGTAGCTTACTTCTAATACCTGCAGCTCTAATAGGAAGAAGTCACTTACCTGCACTCCATCATTACAGTGTTCAGATGTTAAAATGAGTCCAGGTAAGTTGCTAGGTAGATCCAACCGTCGGAAATACCAAACTAGGTTCCAGAAAATGATGGGGTGTTGATTAATGAATTTGGATGTATGAATTACTTGCTCTCCTTCATTTTCCAACAGTGATTCAAGCTCCTTATGCAGTACCAAAGGGCTCAAGTAGGGCACAGATACAGGGAGAGGATTAGGTCTTTTTACTAAAGGATCCTAAAAACAAACAACACACACAAAAGGAAACTGTGGGGTTTTACAGAATCAAAGGATTTTCTTCCAGAAATACTCTTCAAGATTACTTGCCCTGGAAATCCCCCATTACACAGTTTATTTTTGTATTTGGAAGAAATATCTGGAAGTACTGAACACACAATAACTTTAATAGCATCAACAGTTGTGATGATTGAGGTGTTTAACTTTAAAGAACAATCACCTAAGCTCTCACTGTTATGTTAAAAAGAGAAAGTTCTAATTTGTTATAGCTTGTTCCTGATTGTGCAGTTTCAAGCTGTGTAAGATGGTGGCAATATCGACTGTAGAAATGTAGAAACATAATTACGTCAGCTGTGGAACTGAATCATATATTTACATGTTAAAGACAGCTTCCTTGCCTTCAGAAAGAGAAGAAACACTTTGTTTCATATGCAATTATAATGTAACAGTCTCAATACTGCCTCTTACCTTATCCACTCAAGAGGTAAGCCTAATAGAACATACAGGAAGAGTGTAAGTAAATGCTTGGAAAAGGAACAAACTTTCACTCTTGTGAGAGTGTGCTGTTTGTACTATTCTGTTCAGTCTGCTGTAGAAGTGGGTTGTTTTTAAAATAAACTTCCAGTCTTAGAAAGACAAAGACTGGCTTCATTCTACTACAGAGAACATTTCAATCAAGCAGCACCATTTGCGCAATGTACTAAACCCCCCCAATTTTAGATTAACTGAACCAAGATTTTTTTTTTTTTTTTTTTTGATCGTAAGAACATGACAATATGCTTGGCTATTTCCACTCCCCAAATGGACAAGAATGATAGGAATAGAACATTATGTATTTTAACTTCATTGCGCTCAGTTTTTTGCTGTCAACTGAATATGCAGCTTCTAGACTTACAACAATTTCCTGCAGACTGTTTGGAAGACTAACTGTTGAAATTCCATGAGATGGTCTCTGGGAAAGATCAATATTTTGCAGTGGACCTCCAACACTGTGGCTCCGAGTCAAGGACACTCCCCTTTTTGGTGGATTACTGGCAGATGTCTTCAGGGTTCCGAGATCTTTACTCTGTTCTTCTGCCACATCACTGTTTGGATTTTAAAAGAGAATATGCTAACATGAAACTATTCATTATTCCGTTGGCAAAAGGAAAGAAGCAGAGAAAGGCTGCCAAGTAAGTATCACAAGCCAAGTTTCTCTATTAATAAGGAATCATACTTGCCCAGTTAGCTCCACATTATACAGTATAACAATCCTCCTAGAAAAGCAGCTAAGTAGAACCTAAGACATGAATCTGAAAGCGTCGCAGTTTTGTACAGGTACCATTGCTCTGGTACAGGTTTACCTTGCTTAGAAAAAAAGCAATGCAGTTTTGGCAACACACAATCTTGTTCTGATTATGTTTATTTTTACTTCTTCATTCCCTTTATGTTTACTTTCTCTAAATGTCATAAGCAGAGCAACTGTCATATGACTTAGTACCTACTTGCAACATAATGTTCACAAACTCCATCAAAAAGGTCGCAATTCATACCAGCCCTATTTCAGTTCTTCCCTCTTCCAACGTGAAACTTTCTTAATGCTTCTTCTCTCACACTTTTTCAAAAGTAGTATTATTTTCTGAGTTTCAGTTTTACACCAGTATTATCTGTCATATAATGTATGCTCTATACAAGTGTCAGGGGTCCAAGACTTTACTCTCAAAATAGAGTTTCAGCAAATGGACTTATTTTCCCCATAATGCACTGTCCTTCTTGTTAAATTCTAAACACAAGGAAAGGAAAAGTAATGCTTATATTTATGTCTCTCTTTAAGGTGTATTCTAACAACACCTATTTTACATATTAATTATTAGCAGATGAACCTGAAGATTTATTTCTGGAGTTGTATCTCTAAAACTCACTCATTTAGTGGAACCAGTTACTTCAAATTGATAAAAGTATGCTTAAAGCATGCAAAAAGAGTAAGAGAAAACAGATGATCACCAAGTTACTTTGTAACCATACTCGGTACATAAGTTGATTTTCACTTTAAAGCAGAGAGAAATACTGGAAGTGTTGATACATTTCTGACAGAACTAAACCCTTGTTTTACCTACCTCTGCTCAGCTGCAGAGCTGGTTTCTTCAGCTATGGTGTGGCTGGGCTGTGGGAGATCTGAAAAACTGATCAAGTCAGCAACAGCTGGACTGGACAACAGCTTCTGCTCCAGGGGGTCCGTGGTTAACGGAAGGGTACCACTCTGTAAACTATCTCCCGAAGTACTTTGTTTCAGGAAAAAGCTAAGTTACAACAGGAATCGGAGGGCACAGAAATATAAAGAATAAGATTTAAGCATAAAGTCATTTAAAAAGTCACGAATCTCTAACATCTACTTTCAAAAAGTAATAAAAATGAGGAAACACAACATTAAAAACTTGACCACCGTAACTCATATAGGCAGAGTAAATAGAGAGATTTGATCTGCAAAAGAAGAAATCCTATGGTGTAAGTCATTAGTGACCTTCATTTATCATGGCTCCCCATCAACAATATATCAATAGCTGACACATCACTGAAAATTGCTGTTACTGTAAAGTGACATTACTGATTAGGAGACTATACACCATTATAGGCACAAGACAGCAGGAATGTGTCATGCTTTGCTAAGTTTTTTTGAGTACACACTCTACACATGATCAGTTTCAGCATTACCGAACACTACTGAAAGCTCTGTTTCACAACCACCACCACTACAGTGAAAATCCATTTTAAATTACTTTAAAGTAAGTTCCAGACTTCACAGTACAATTAAAAAAGATAAAAATAGTAAGCGGGAAGTTTAAACTGGAGAACTACTGGAGAAACAATAAGCTGCAGCATCTGTAACTAAAAGCTGCTAGTAAATCTAACTTGGGTGCAATTCTTTGCTGACAGATTTAAAAACTACTTTGTATGCTTTTAAAGTCCATTAGCTTTATTTTAAAAGCTAAACAAAATCAGACTTATACCTTCTGTACAGTTATGCTTAGAAAGAAAATACAAAAAGTGGTAAAAAAGCAACTGGTTCTTTGCTTTTTGGCTATTTTACAATGAAATTGAATAGTGTACACAACTTAAAACTTCCTTCAGTACAACCGTGACCGTCAAACAGGCAGACATTCTTGCAACCATCTAGACAAAAATACTGCAAAAGATAACTAAGATCCTTCTGGGAAAAAACATAACCTTGCACAAGTGCAAAGGCAGAAAAACAGTGTGTATAAAACCCACTAACCTTGCAGAGCCACGTAGGTCTTTAAATTCAATATTAAGTAAAGGTAAGAAGATACTTTTACAGAAAGGACAGGTAGTGTTCAAGTTTGAATCATCTGCTGTCCACCCAGCCATAATTTCTTCATCATAAACCAAAGCACCACAAGCTCTACATTGAGAGCAGCTAGACATCAATACCTAAAACAGCAAAGAATTAGTATTATCAATCTTGTTTCAGGGTTTTTTAATAACTGGCTTTATAGGCTTAGTGTCCACAGGCTTTTAACAGGTATCAGAATGCCAGCTGGGAGACATGAGTTCATCACTGCTTAGTCACTATACTTGAGTTATCCTGTCAGCATAAGTTTTACCAATGAAATGCAAATACTAATAATTTATTTTTGCTTGATATTTTCAGACCTGGAAGAAACAATACCCTGAAATGCTATGAATTTAGCGTTTGCAAATGTTCACTCCTATGAAGTCTCCAGTGTATATGAATCGCTTTGAATCGTATAAGTAAATGCATGTCTGCTTCTCAAAAAAAAAAAAAAACCAAACAAAAACACCAAACAAAAAATCCCACAAACAAACTAATCAAACACAAAAGAAACATTTATAGTGATGCAGTGGACCTTGCCTGGATAAGTTTATTAATCTTACCTCCATTGCATAGTTCTGGAAAATGCTGGATAGGCTAGTATTATGTGAAGAGCTTCGCTCTGACTTCTCAGAATCTTGAACTTTCATACTTCTTGGCAATGAAACTTCACCTGCACAGAAAGAATCATCTTTTCGTATTCAACGAAAAGAGTAATTCACCTATTCCCAAAGAAAATACTTTCTGTTCAACCAAGACAGAAAATTGTACCAGAAGATCTTCAAAGATATGTGGTAGCTCTGTAACTTCACTGATATTATAATTACATTATCAATAAATATCATTTTTGTGTTTAACATTTGGAAGTCATTTTTGTCTAACAATATATCGCAAACTGGTAAAAGGAAAGTACAAAGAAAGAATGGAGAATGGCAAAGAGCAGGAAGATTGCTCAATACATATCCTTCTAAAAGTTGTTCAACATTTCTTAAATGATACATCCATATGTAAACAACAACAGAAGGACTGCACCAGGGAAGACACACGATACCAAATATGCCATTACTGTGCTTAAGTTATCTCTGGCTAACATTGCAGTAAAACAAATAATCTTTCTTTGGTAAGGCTGGGTTTAAGGGTTATGAGCCTTTCCCAGGAGGGAAAAAAGAGTTGGAATATATTTATCAGAAGGAAATGGTTGGAATGAGTTTTAGAAAGCAAAACTACCAGCATAACTTCCTCTGATAATACCAAACTTTCCTATTAAAAAAAAAATCACTACCAGTCTTCTCTAAAGAATGCTCCTCTGCTTCTTCAGCTAAAGTTCATGTTTGTGAACAAAGTTTACATATTCTATTGACAGCTGCCACTCTTCATAGTTAGTCCTTATAACCCTCCCAACTAACTGGAACTAGAACATAATCATGTCAAGATTTTGCTAGGTAAGGCTGGCTTAACTCTACTCCACAAAATAGTTCTTTCTCTCTTGATGCACATGGTTTTATGATATCCACATCACTAAAGAATCGCAAAGAAAGGTAAACCAAACCCACAGCTCTTTCAGCACACATCTTTTTCCTCAAAATAAGACCCAGACCTGAACTGGAAATTATTGGATATGCTTCATGCAGTTTTAGAACTTTGGGGAGGTAGGGAAGGGCAACTTAGCAATAGGCATATATATTAATCTATTTACCTTCACAACTTCAAAGTATGCATCCATTACATCCCATTCCACAGTAAAACCTGAGAATTTTCAGCATGTGTTGCTTGGGGTTTTTTGGCCCTTGGGGCTGTGGAGTTGGTTAGATATGCAACTATTTGCAGTTTTGCAGTTCTTGGACATTGCTTGCTTTTCTGTATTAGTATTTAAGAACTTTCAAGATATTTGACTTTCCATGAGTGAGCGCATGCTCCTGGCTATAACTAGCTAGCAATCTGCTTATCACATACACAGAAGTATTTTTACAGTTAAATCCCTGTGTTTTGTATCAATTTTTTAAATATTCAATGAAGAGAAGCATTAGCTATTTGCTATCGGAAGACAGAAGTTTAGAATGGAAGTACAAATTTGCTTGCACTTCAGGGTTTTAAATAATTTCAAAATACCATAGCTTCCATTGTTAGGAATCACTGCACACTTATCAGTTTTCCCTGTTTGTTATATTATAAACAAGTTATGAGGTGAAAAACAAACAAACAAAAACCCAAACAAAAAAACCCAATCCCACCTGCACTATAATGTTGTCTTCCTGTGTCTCCACTGCTACTGCTACTGCCAAGACTAGTAGTGCTTTGTGCAAGCTCATTTGTAATGAGCCCTGGGACACCAGTTCTTGATGTCAGATTATCTCCCAAAACATTATCTTCAAAACCAGCAGGGAAGTTAAAGTCTGGTCGATCGTTTTCTTCCTTTAACACAAAAAAAAAAGAAAAATAGTATTCCAGATCAATTATTTGACTTCCATTTTTATTCTAATAAATAAAGAATTAAAGCAGCAGATTACGATGAAAACCCCATGTAAAAAAAAAAAATACTAGATTTAAGATAAATCTATGCAACCCCAAAAAAGAAGAGATATTGAACAAACCACAAGGATATTGGAAAAATTAAAGGCTTCATGAACAAAAACACTTAGCTGAAGATCAAACTGAGTGACAAAGCTACTGAAATATAAATGCCTTTATTATAAGAGAAACAGAAAAAATGATGCAAAAATTTTGATATGGCAAACATTAGTAAAAATCAAGAAACCAGAAAAAAAGGAATTATCAGAAAAAAATTCAGAAAGTTAAATTTTCAGAATTGAAAACAGGAATAAAATGTATCAGCTGAAATGATGTAGCAATAACAGTCACTAAGCCACAAGATAAAATGAAGTATGAAAATTAGGATATTAAAAATGAGAAGTTGCAGAAATAAGATAATGAAAAGATTTTTGACAGAAATCAAATCATGTTGAGGAGAGATCATGTTGTGCCATTAAACAAAATTCTACAGAACAGGTAAGTATGACAGAAAGGCACACAGCAAAACCTAAGTCATAGGAAAAAAAAATTTGAAAGAAAGGTAACAAGTGAGTTTTCACTGTCACAGTCAAAATGAGGTTAAAAAAATACCAGTAAGAAATACATATTTGTTTTATTTAATAGAAAAGACCCCATTAGTAACATAAGTTAAATTTTCTTTACATAGAAATAAAGCCAGAGTACTATCTTTCCATCTCACATGTTTTATAAAGTTTGGGGAATGGAGGGACAATTTGAAAAAGGAAACAAGAATCTATCTTGACAGCCTCACAAGGAGAGACAAAAGATCCTTAAAGGCAAATCAGATTAAGGGACTAAATGTATCAAGCAGGGCCTTTAGGATAACAAAACAAAACAAACAAAAAAAAAAAGGCCAAACCTAAGTTTGAAGCCACAATAACAAGAGATATATGTAAAGAAGGAAGTTATAATATTCATTCCTCCATCTCATCTTTCATTTGTGCCATTATACTCTGAACTGCTTTACTCTGAAAAAGACTGTTAATAAATTGTGCTCACACAAGAACCATAACATTTACTTTTAAAATTTCCGATGAGTGAATTTACTAGATCGCAGGCTGTCCTTTTCTACTTCAACATTAAATCACCAACCTGACTTCTTAGGTTTGATTTTTCATACCCTGTCCTCAATTTTTTAAAATAAGACAGGTAGTATGGTATCATTTAAGATGACATAATTTTGTTCTTTGTAAGGTTTCTTGGTGCAGTTTCTTTACATATAGATAAATAAATAAACAGGGAAGGGAGAATGTTGAGAAAAAAGGTTAAATTTTAAGTTTACTGCATCTAGACTATTTAATTTGATTTTTGTCTGAAAAGTATTTTTTAGTATCAGAGAAAAACTCCACCATACATTAAGCACTATTTGTATTGGCTAATGAAAGTCAATACTTGATAAAAACACCGTCTCATGAAGCAATCTTTTGGACACAGAAGTTACAACTCTAGCTTTGTCTACTCAAATACTTCATGTTGGAAAACACTTGCCTCATCATCTGAGTAACTATATGCTGAAGTTACAACTCCCCACATCTTACTGGCTACATTGGCAGCCTGCTTCATGCCTGATTTCAGGACATCCATTTTCGGTCCAGACAGTATATTGTCCAGCTTCAGATTGGATAAAGTTGTTACGACAGATCCTAACGAGCCATGTGGAGAAGAACGACCTAGTCCTGTCAAAGATGAAGACCGCTCCTTTTGAACTTGCAGATGGGTTTGTTGCTTTGGCCGTACAGTGAATGTTTTGGATCTGGAGACAGAAGGACTTCTCTGACTTTCGTAAGACTTTGGGAATGGCAGGACAGGATCCAAAGGCAGGCTTGACCTCCTTTCTTGGGAGTGACCAAGTGTACCAGAGGCTTCTGCTTCCCTATCTGGCTTGTGCAGTTCCATGCTGGGAAACTTATTTCCCAATGGGTTCTTCAGATTCATATAACTTTCTATTTCATCTGCCAAATTACGTGCTGCAACTGGTGACAGCAACTTTTCCTCAGGTTCTGGATGCCTTGGTTCTGTGCTGTCAGTAGCCAGCAAAGATAAAGGGTCCAAGCCTACTTCAACATCTTCCCTTTCAATAGGCTTAAGCACTCCATAAAAGCTATTCCTTTTAGTACTTGCATCTTTGGATTCTGGTTTCTCGTTTTTAGACTCAACTGACTGTGCTAGGTCTTCCACTGTGGTCAAGTTTTCATCTCTTCCATTCTCAAGATGCTCATGCCCTTCCCCAGGTTCTTCCAGCACTGGTAAAGACCTATGCTCCAATTCCCAGTCACTCTCAGTTGCACAACTCCATGTGCCACTTACGCCAGAAACCTCCTGGTCAATGATACTTTCAAAGTTGTGGGATTTACTCATGTGAGAGGGTGAAGTTTTGGCCCCAGATAAAGCTGCTGTTAGGATCTTGGCATCTGCTCCCATCATTATCGCCAGTTCTTTAGAATGCAAGTCCAAGCTGCCTTTTTTCATGAGCATTCCTGCTCTGCTTTCACTGCTGAAACTGCAGCTTCTCTCTGAAAACAGTTTCTGCCTCTTCTGCCTTTTTTCACTTGCTTTCTTAGGAGAAGCATCACCAAAGACTGTATCTTCAGCTGAATCCTGAGTTACGACCCGTGGGCTAGAACCAGTTTCTACAAGAGAAAAGACATTAATAAGGTATCCATAGCCACAGAAAATGTTTATTTCCTGAAATCATGTGAAATCTCTGTATCTTCTTACTGGGGAGAAGACTTGGCGCTCCACAATCTCAAGTTATCCATTACTAAGTCATACTAGCATTGACAAGTTATTCTACTGTCTGCAAAGGCATCCTGCAGATCAGAAGTCATCTACTCTTTGACTTCATGAAGTTAAAGCCTTCTATAGCTTCTACCTCTTTTCCCTGTGCCAATACTTGGCACAGACTAGGTACTACATTCATTAACCAAGGGAAAGTACAATTATAGGTAAAGACTGCTCTGAGGTGTTTTGGGTTTTTTTTTTTGTTCTGCTTTGTTTGTTTGTTTGGGGTTGGTTCTGTTTTGTTGGGTTTTTGTTTGGTTTTGGTGGGATTTTTTTCCAGAGCTGTATTTAGAGTTCAATATATAAAACTCCATTCTGGTTCTAGGGAAAAAAAAAAAAAAAAAAAAAAAAAACAACAGACCTATTGTGTGTGTCTGCACAATATAGAAGCATTACTTCATTTATGACACAAACATTTTTAGAAAAAGCTCATTAAATTTAGCACGTGGAAGATACAAACTAAATTTATAACTATTCTCATTTCCTAAGGGAATTGGGAATATTTATTGCCTAGAAAGCTGTGTTAGCTATACAGAAATCTCCCTAAGCAAAGCACCCTGATGTACCATATCCATCTATAGGATGATGTTTGAGTTCCACATTGACGCTGCCTCTTGACTAGTCATCAGCTCTTGTAATTGGCAGAAAGGTTCTCGAAAACTTTTTGCCTGAGACTCAATTATTTGCTATTAAGCTATACTGAAGCTGGACTACATTGCCTTAGTCAAGACTAGGCACAAAGGCAGAAAAAAAAAATGAGCCCAAAGATTTGGCTTTTATATAAAAGCCAGAGTCTTCCATAAGTCTTCTTAATTGCAAAGATCTAGATAGGTAAATAAATTCTGTATGGCTGTGTAGGCACTATTCCCAAGTTACACATTGGCAATGTAAGCCAGGAAAAAAAAGAGACTTGTCCAAGGTTAGTGAGGTTTAAGTGACAAAATCAAGAGTAGTTCTTTTGTTTTTCTAGTACATCACTGAAACACTCTCAGTGCAGGACAGGGAAAAATCTTGATTTCGATCAACTCAACAGTGACTTACAATCTAAGAATCCAGAGGTTCCTTTTAAGTCACTTGCAAAGGACAATGGCAGAAAGCAATTGTCGTGCAAGGTACCTGCACCTCAAATAGATGTTTTATTTCATTTCATAGCATGAAAGATTGCAAATCATATAGTACAACAAGATCAGGGCTTTAGCAAGCTTTTTCTCCCAGTGACTCACCACCATCGCTTTTCCTTCCACTGCTATCAAAAATGCCAGATGGAACTTTCACAATACTGTTACCCCAAGCAGGTGGGTCTGTTGGACTGTGAGTTTCTATATTCAGCTGTTGCTTTTCATCAAATTTCTCATTAAAAACCTCTACAAGAAAGAGAATGAGAACTTCAGTTAATTCAACTAAACAATTTCATTTAAACTGTTAGAGAAAACATAAACTCAAACCACTATTCCCTATGTAATTACAACCTAAAGGATCAGTCCTATGACATACTGAGCATTTCCTGGACATAATACCCAGATAGGTGACAGTAGACACCATTATGCAGAGAGTGCTTAGCTGTTCACAAGGTTAGAAAATATGCCAACTTCTTCTCAAGGTACTTTTTCAACTAACCAAAGTAGAGCAGGAAGAGCAGTTCATAGATTTTCATGCAGGCTTTTGTCTAATACCAGCTTTAGAAGCCCTAATGAACATTAAGGACCTAGTAAGACAGACGAAAGAGATTCAGCAATGAGAACAACAAAATACAGAAAAACCTAAGGGCAAAACCTGGATGAAAGACAAGAGATGACCATTATTTACTAAAGCTGGGAAGAGTTTGCAAGGAAAAATAGTGTCTTTTATTAGCTCAACTGGTACAGCTGAAAATTCGGTCAAGTTTCCAAATACAAAAATGAGAAAGGAATACAAAACACTGTGTGCCCCAGCATTTGTCCAATTTTTCCATCTACATTAAATAAGAATAACAGAATAGTTAGGGTAGGAAAGGATCTTAAGATCATCTAGTTCCAACCCCCTGCCATGGGCAGGAACACCTCACACTAAACCATGCCACCCAAGGCTCTGTCCAACCTGGCCTTGAACACCGCCAGGGATAGAGCATTCACAGCTTCCCTGGGCAACCCATTC